>JAQFZX010001023.1:0-37864 GCA_034682405.1 Hydroisotoma schaefferi | reverse complement strand
GGGTCCAGAGGGGTAATGATGGGTCAAGAGCTAATTGCATCCATAATTCATTAAAAAAGTCATGCTAAAGATCAACTCATGTGAGCATCAATGAAAGATGCATGCAAAAAGTGCATGGTTTCCTTGAAGGACAGCGATCCTCATTAAAAATCCTCCTAAAACTGCTCCAAATCGAGAGCAATCCCATGGAAATTCTGATTCCCATGGGTTTCAAAAATCAACAAATCCCATATAGATTGTACACCTTTTTTTATAGCGGACGGGCCAACCTTCAGAGCACGAACACAAAAAAAAGGCCACGCCAAGCCAACAACAAGAAGCGAGACTGCGTTTAGGACCTTGGGTTTCCTCATTGAAGGTAAGCTAACTTTTAAAAAGTGTCTCATTAGATACAGGAAGGATTTCAATAATGCGTGTAGCAGTAGAATATGGGCTGTTTAAAGTCGCTGTGTACGTCATTTAACGTCAACACGATGGACGGCTAAACTCCACACTGAGTAACCAATCGTAGCGCTATCATATAGGGATGTAAACGGAAATGTTATATTTTTAATTCAAACGACTGAAGTACAAACTAATTAAGATTGTAATTGTGATACGCTTTTTACTCTAAACATGATCTTTGGGTTATTGCAGGGCAGTGCGCCATTTGCAGAAAATGCTACCCAAAGAGATTTGTCCTCTTTCTGAAAAGATATTTGAGATCTTTATACAGAACCTTATGCAAAATATGGACCTCACTATAACTGTACTAAACTCTAAAATATTCTTTGAAAATTATTACCAATCCCCAAATGTGAATACTTAACTCAACCAACCCTACAGCATTTACTGCATATGCCATTCCAATTCCAGCAATATAAATAAAGCCTATGTGCTTATGAAATCATCCATATTGAAAACAAGGAACTCAATTCTAGCAAATGCCTCGATTAATCCCCATACCATTTATTCTTAATCATTCCCAGTATAGCGCACACAAAAGAATGACAACGGAGAGACGACAAGTACAAGTAAACAGCAAGCAGACGGTACCCACAAGCAGCAGACTATATAACTAATTAAATTACTCAATTATTCATTAATAATGAATGATTATAAATTAAAGGGTAGCACGCAGTGAGACGTCTTCAGTCATGACTGCAACTGGATATGGACGGATACTTGATTGAATGGGAAAAGAATAATATTGTGGTAATAAGTTACTTCTGGACCACCAGAACCATTACATAGTAGTTTAAAAGCTACTCTACATTTTCAATGTGTTTAATACTACTCGCTTGCTGAGTGCTGAGAGTGCACATGAGCCAAGGGAGAAAGTATTGATAGAAGTCCCTCGTGTGAGAAAGCACTTCTCTCTTTACAACATCACTTCCCTCATCAGTCTACGGGAAACCAGTCTCGTAGAGTATTATCCACATCCACACGACACACACTCGCTGGCTCCTACATCTTCAACCAAAAAAACCCCGACTTTTTCTATTTTTATTCAGAGACGGAAAACATCCTCACCGGATTCATTCAGTCTCTCATCTCAAAGGCAAGAAGGCTGTCTCTCACTTTCGCTTTCTCTCCCAAAAATAGTCTTAACAGTTCGCAAATCTTTCCTCTCCGAAATCTGAATGAGAACCTCCAGCTAAGGATTAAACCACAGGGAAAGAGAATAATTATTTTGTTTTTGTGTAATAAAGATGTCTTTGTTTAATGTATCCTTGTTACTGACACCAAACCAATACTTACTAGCCTTGCAATTTATATAAACAGGCAGTGGTCAATGTTAGATCTTTGCAAAATTTATATCCTTGGGTCTGTAATTGTACTGTACTGTTGGACTTCACCTGTGATTTTCGTTATCTTAGTGGCACGTATGTCCTTTTCCCGAGACGTTTGGAGGTGTTCGCTTTCAAGATGGGCATAACTTTTCTGAAACAGGTATGTTAAACAAGGTATTCCTTTCTCATAGTAAAAACGTAGGAATATTATTAAATATTATAAGCATCGGGTGGGTTAAATGATGCAGATATGCCCAACAAATATAATTAAACTTTAAAATTAGCGTAATTATAATGTGTTCGCATATTGATATAACATACAAAGAGACCTGGATATGTTGGCTAATTAATAAATCATGCAATCCTTGCGTCTAAGCTCGGAATTATCATTGGTATATCACGAATTGTACATGAAGCCTAGTCCCATGTGTTCATTTCTCTCTTTAATATTCCAATCCCTTATTTGATCTGTTCTGTAACATTCAGGTAGATTGGATAAGAAATTGAAGCATTTTTAAGTAATTGATTCCTTCCCAGAATGCTATGATGGATTGGTTTCCTTACACTTTCTCCTCGTCTACCTTTGAAATCCTTCTCAAATCCATATTAGACTAAAGGGAAATCAACTTGAGCCCGGCAGCTAAAGTACTTAGTTTCGTCCTGCGATAAACCTACCACCAAGTCTAACCACCTATACTTCATCCATTAGTCTAGACTTTTCAAGACAGATAGGTAGAAAGTTAGGCCCGCAGAAAGACATGTGTAGGAAGGTGAGTAATAATATTTATCTAACTCCATTCCACTGCTACTTGAGTGGGAAACAAATGTGAAGGCCCCCTTGTAAATTTCCCAATCCAATCCTTACAAGTCAAAAAGATAAAGGATGACTTAAGGTGAAATGTTCGCATCCTTCGTAGAGTAACACACACACATACACAGAGAGAGAGCACATTATTATTATTAAAGAAAAACAATCACATTTGATTTGGAGATCTCCAGAGAATGAAAAGAAGTTGCAATTACTTATACCAAAAGTAATGTAGTATAATATTTCCTATTCCGTTGGTATGTATGTCGTGGTTTCTGAAATCTTGCTCCAACTTTCTCCTCTCTTACTTTCCTTCCAATCCCCCACCAACAAATATAAACCTATTCATCTCTCGATGTTCATTCATATACAGCTTATACAGAAAAGTAGTTGACTCTGCAGTTCTCTTAGATACTTTCCCATCTATGTTTTCTCGAAACGCGTGTCTCTTATATTCAGACGCATTTCAAAACAACGTTCACTGACTAAATCCGTCACATTCTTAGTCTGAATTGGAGGAATTTGTTGGCCAGTTATCCCGTGCAGAATTTAAGAAAATAAGAAGGTTGAGTGTTTCTAACTGAAAAATGTAGTAAGTGCCCCTTCTAAAAACCTTGATAGTAGTTTTCACGGTGATCAGTTGGCAGGTCAATTTTTTCAGTTCGAATGTTTTTCAAATCAAATAAATTTGAGGTCGAAAACCTTGAGTTTGTACCTACCTACCCAGAGATTGTAGAAGCCAGTCGAACACTAAGATTAGAAGAAACCGTTAGCAATTGCATGCAGGCTTTCCTATTAGATAGGGCAATTATGCCATTCACAATCATGCTAATATGAAAAGATAGAAGATGAATACAAGAAGCTACAAAAGATATCATAACATACACTATTTCGAGCTCAATGCTTTTGATCTCTAATTTATTCGAATTGAAAAATACTCGAACTGAAAGCGTCAAACTGAGGGCATTTAAACTTTTCAGTTTCGAACTATTGACCTACAACCGGTTTTTTGGTTCCATATGAAGTTTATCGTTCTGGAAATTAACCCTTATTAAAAAAGAGTATAGCAACAATTGAGATGCTTGTATCCTTATCCAACGCCACAGTAATCACTATAATATTTTAGTAGGGACTACCAACCTAGTTATAGCATTACTTCTTTCATAACGCCTTCCGTAGTAGTAGTAATGTTTGTCTTTATCTGAAAATTGAAAGGAAGAAACTTCATTAAGAACTGTCATCGAGGGATATTGCGTGTGTGTGAGCTTTCATAAATGAGATTGAGGAAGCCTGTCTTCTTTATCTTTTTCCACAACATATATATCTCCGTCACTTAACCAACGAGCAAATGTAATCTGGAGAAGTAGCAAAGAGTTACTTCGGTTATTGGAAACAAGCTGAACCGACATGAATCCCTACACAACTACTCACTTTCAACTGATGAGTTACTACTTACTCTGATATGATACTTACTGAACTTCTGGTTACTTCTATACCGGTCATAGTAACTGAAACTGCTTTAGTGGTTGTAAGATACAAAACTAATACTACTGAGTGGATAGGTACCATTTACCTTGGTTGGTTGGACTAAAAAGTGTCTAAAAATATGTCAGCTCTATCAACTAGCCATGACTGTCCTCTTTCCACTACTCACACCACACCAACCAACTCATCGCAGACTTTCACTATCATTTGATGTATTGAAAGTAACTACTGCACTACGGCACTCTTATAGAGCTGACACAAATATTTGCATCTTGTATTAAGCAGTTCTAACGTTGTAGCCCTGTTAGGTATGGTGGTCTGTGAACCAAGTTCCAATTAGTGTCAGTAGAAGCTAGCATGAACTAAAACTTGTCAATCAATCAATCCTAGACATGTTCAAGATTTTCAATTCCCATTCAGCATAGGTCATTTCAAGCCAAAGCTTCCCCGTACTCTATCAGTTTACATGGTAAATCATTAAATTAAGGTAAGAACTCGATACTTTGGCAGAATAGTCATTAGTCAAGTGCAAATGCATATTTGGCAGCCGTTGCATATCGCATCCTTTAAATTTTGTATACTTGTTATAGTATGTGTCCTCGTTTCAATTAAAATGCAATCACTAGACGAGAAGAAGGATAGGAAAAATATGGAGGTAGATAGAATATAACTAATTAAACACTCCAACTTATGGAGGCTAATTACGCACAAGTTGTACACGAACATCATCGACCCTGATTGACAAGTGAGTTGACTTGTTGGCTTGCATAAAGGATCCAAAACATGCCCTCCAATCTAAAAATTTGACTTGAAAAAATAATCCGACTTCTTCTTGCTTTGGAGTCATATACAGAAGAATCAAACAGTACTTAACTACAGTTCAGTTCAAAAATTATTATTACCAGCCTTACAATAAACGACCCCACAAACGGGTCTATTAGAATTAGTAGTAGCGATGCTGCAATTAGAAGCTCAGTACGCCAGGCTTTAGCATCCCATATAAAGAGTGTAGGGACAACCCATCCCTTTCCTCCTCTTAGCCGGGTTCTCAAGCCTCCGTTCTCCCTTAAAGATTCGGTGGTGGTGGGAGTTCCTCCCTTATGACCTCTGACCCTTGTCGATGCTGGATGCCGGGGACCAAGTTCCCCAAATAATAATGAGATGCCCGAGAAGGGATGTGAGCTCACAACACGACTTTAATCTAGTAACGACGGGAAAGAACTGCGAAAAATTACAAAGTGAGGATGAGAGTAGTGGATTTCTGGCCACACTCTTTATCCTCGATTCTTTCCGGTTGAGGCAAAGCCTTTGACCGGATACATATGATATGCAATACTTTGGTGGGGGTATCCTGACCCCTTATACCCACTATCTTGTCCTACTTTAAGGTAAATTAGGACTAGTCCAGTGATGTTCAAAAAGGGTCTCTTAAACTGACTACGAAATAAAGTGAGAGTGGGATGGTTAGAAAGAAAGTTTAGGAAGTTGTATTATGTTGAAAGTTGTTTAAACGACAGGATCCTTCCACTGGCCGTTGTTGCTGAAAGAGGGAAGGAGTAAAAATTGAAAGTGAACTGTTCGTTGACTATAGTGCTACTTTCCGGTCAATTTCATTAAAGAAATGTTTGCTTTTCTTGATTGAAAGTATGGATAGAAAACAATGGTAGGGACAGATCTATGGTACCTTCCTCTGTATATTATACTAAACGCAACAGCAGCAGTCGTCCTGGATACTGGAAAGTACAAGAAGAAAGTATTGACAGGACAAGGACAGGAACAACGGTTGTGTCTTTACTTTTCATTCTCTGTTACTGTTACTGAGTCGGATATGAATACCATGTCTGTTTGTCTCTGTACGTTAGAGAGAAAGTTGTACTAAACTGGTACTCTTGTAGCCACGCGAGTTGGACAAGACCTTAGCTAGCTAAGAACTGTAATAAATAGTACCAAGTGGTAGAGCCTTCTGCCGAGATACAGCTTCTGCTAAACATTTTGTATGTGCACAGAGTAAAACTTGTATTCCGTTTGAAAGGCAGTAGATTCTACATAGAAGGGCAATAGGACTGAAAAAATTGTTCATTTGAGATCTATGTTCTGGCAGGATGAACGCTTTCATTTCTTCTTCATCGGGCAGGATGGAGAAAATAGTAGGTACTGTTCTCCAGTCTGTCTCTGGGAAGGATTGCATTACATTCTTCACCTAAGGACGTAGTAAAAAAGGGGGATATTACACCAACAGAACGTATACACATGTGGATGTGAGGCCAGAGTTTCATTACGAGCATAGTGATTTAATGTGTCACAAGGAACAGGGAGTGCAACAGCTGTTTTATATACGAAAATGGCCAATTTCCTCGTATATATGAGACTGACGTGATTTTTGATGTTGAGAAACCCTTTTGCCAAAGCCATTCCTCAGTAGTCATGAAAGTCCTTGGTGGCAGAGGCAGCAGGCAGGACGAGCTTGCACAGGCAATACAATATTATTATTGTATCTAGATGTTAGCTTTTAAGTGAAGGTTTCTTCCACACTGACTGGATATTGTTGAATTGACACATGGTCTCGCTGAAATGAAGTCTCTTTCTAATTTCGTCGACAGTAACGGACAATACTGGTGGTTTTATCTTCCCTGTCCATGATCTTGACAGCCAAAATTGATACAAATATCTACCAATATATATTATTACAGGGGCAGCAGAGAGAAAGTGAGACGAGACGCGAAGACCTACAAAAAGACAGTTGTATATCTAGCTCATGTTTTCTTCTTTTTTTTGATCTCGCTCTCTCCCTGCTACCTCTCCAACATGGGCTACTCTGGCATTAAGAATTATATGAGATGACGTGTATAAAGGCTAGGTTTTAAACCGACTTTCACCAACATTGGCTTATACACGGGACTTTATTAAATGTCCAGTCTCGGCCAATGTGAGGCTGAGCTGTGTGGCTTTGCTTGCATGAGTTCGTTTCATTCCGTGTGAGGATTATTTTTGGCACTTTGTGATCAAACTGATTTATTTTTGAAATTATCATCAAAACATCTTGTGAAAATTATAAACTAATAATGTCCTGTGCGAGTTTCCCTTATTCGATTGAGTTATTGTATGTAAAACAGCTAAGGAGTTAAATTAATGTAATTTATTAAAGCAACGAAAGTAATCTATGTTCTGGATCACATTTCATCTTATCCCCATACAATCTAGCATGTACGTAACTTTTACTTCGATTTAATTGAAAGAAGTTTAAAGCGTTGTATGAAATTTTGAATAAATTCGGGAGCTTTTCTAAGGTTAGACTGGACTGCCTCGAGAAGTAATTTCTAATAGCTGATGTTAAGACATTAAGTCAATAAAATCTAGGTTTAAAGCATTCAACACTTCTCGACAATTTAAATTAAATAATTGATAGTGAAATCAGGCAATTTGAGAACGTGTAATTCCAAGCAATTCTTTTAATTTTAATTTGCAGCTGAATAGTTGTTTCTTTTAATCTTGTCCAGAGTTCTCTCGATCTGAATGATTTCAAGTGAAAAACTGAAAAGAAATTCCCAGGAAAACAAGGAAATTTCGTAATGAAAGACTATTCAATTGGATACATCAAAAGTAAATTAAGATCAATCCACTGTTCCCTTTCTTTTATTCAAACAGTGCTATATAGACGTATCAAAAGTACTAGCAATACTTAATTTTTCTACAACATATAAAAACATAATTCAAACTAAGTTATCTCGTAATTCAACTCTCACAGCTCCAAGTTGATTGGCTGTGACAAGTAAAATTCCTCTGAAAGAACTCATTGTAACAGAATGGAAAAGATAATTAAAACGAAAGAGCTTTTCCATTTTATCATTTCTTAATTGGAAAAAAACTAATTCTGTGGAGAGTCTCGTATTAAATACAGTTGAGCGAGATAGACTTTTTTTTATTGTGCAGCTCTACTGACTAGCCCAACGTTCCTTAGACGCAGTAATATATAACTTGGGTAATAAGATGAAAATGAGTTAGTTTCTGGCTAGATATTTTTTTTACTTTTTTCATTTTCATTAGTATTACTGTCTCTACGTTATTGCCCGTCTTTATACTGTCTCTCTTTTCTAATTTCTTTGAGGAGTCGACTTTTAGGAAAATTAAAAATGCTTCTCATTGTAATCTCCCAATTACCCTGTTTCTTTTTCTGCACAAGGAAAAAAGACACCGTCACGGTTGGGATTGGTTCAGCAATTGACTTTCAAAAGTGGAAGTGTCCTTCTAAAAAATGCTGTAAAATTAAAACGTTCCATGAGAAATAACTCGTTAGCCATATTACTAGTCAGTGTTAAGTAAAGTTGAGGAAACTGAGAGTATCTAAGATGAAAGCAATTGAATAAATGCACCACACCCACTATCTCGAAGATGAAACACTAGCAAACGAGTTTTAAAAGGTTATTCAAGGGAAAGTGCTCAGATGATAAGGTTTGTGATGTGGTGAAAGTGAATTTGATCCCTCGATGGAAAAGATTCAAGGGATTCGATTAAGGGAAAATCAAGGAAATATTACACTTGATTGGATGAAATAGAGTTGATTAAAGGAAATAATATCGCAATGATACAGTTAATGTCATGGCTGCTGGCGTGTATTGAGCTATATTGGAACAAACCACTCCAAACAGTCAAGAGGACTAGTATGTTTAGGTATGTTTTAGACCTTGTGTAGTAGTTATTATTTGTTGGCTTGGTAGTAGTTGATTCAAAGAGACGTTCGAGACTGATTCAAAGGGAAATGAAGAGCGGTAAGCTGGTTAAGATTAGATTTTGGTAAGCTGATGAGAACGATATGATTGATTAACAGAAAACAATGTGAAGAGTAGGTTAGACAAGTGATGGAAATAATAATAAGGGAGACAGAGTTTAGTGATGTTAGTTATAGCTAGAAATAGAAGGATGGTCTGGCGTCACTAAAATGAAAGCATCCCGACTACCGTTTTGGAGTTAAGTAATGGTAAAGTAATGGTAAAAGTATGAGTAAAGAGCAGCACATGCACATCATCCAGAGATATAGAATATTATAGAAGGGAAAAGAACGGTACACAAGCGAAGGGTCTGTTTTGGCGTGTCTCAAAATCAATTTGTGTTCATGCCTGATTGCCCTCAATAATTGAATGCCGCTGCCGACACTGTAGTGATGCTGATGCTCTGCTTCCTGCTCTTTATAGATGAAATATCGATAGCAAAATGCTCTCCCCAACGTCATACAAACTTCAATCTACTTTTCCCCTTATTGCCATCCAAAAACTCATACCTCGAAAGCATCCATCCCAGGACGTTACTTCAACTACTTTTACTCCTTCCCGAGCTGTTTCTACTTCTACTACATCTTGACTATGGCCACTACTAGTGAAAACTTTTGCTGGCTATAGGAGTGGAAATACACTCGATTGCTTCTTTCTAGTACACAAAAATCACAAAAGCCTTAGCTTTGATTCCTAAATCGAATCAGGATTTTTAACTCCTTGCAGTTCACAATTGCCAATCCACTATAGTACTGCTCCTTTATCAGATGACTCTCACTTTTGCATCACTTCTTTATTCAATTCAATCTATCAAATGCTTAGTAGATGTCTGAAAAATTATTTGCCTGACACCAAACGTTTATCATCTTTTTAGGGTAGTTTGCTATAAAAGGGGGGAATAATATAGGGCCAATTTCCTGGGAATCAATTAACTCAGCCTCTATAGCTTGAGACTTGCTATGTTCCTCTATCAATCCAACTAAGTAGTAGATGCATAATTTTTGTATAGCTATCATGCTTTTTCATCATTATAGGTGCGCCTATTACAGTCATACCTTACAAGCTTGAGCTAAAGCTCTCCTTCTTCTCCATTCCCTTTATTATTTCTGAAGGAAACCACTCCTTAATCTTTTTCAGCTCGGGAAAACTCATGCCAGGAAAGCAATTACTTAAAGATTCCTCTAATTTACCAGGGATGATGGGAAAGTTACTTAAGGCTTTTAATTTATTTATTTTGTCATTTGAAAACTATTTATTTTCCTCGTTTTCTAATTCCTTGGAATTAATTGTCAGCTGGAAAGGAGGAAAAAGTTTCAAACTCAATTATTCCAAGTGACTTTTCATCCAAGGGAAAACTACTACGTAACTACTACCTTCTGCCTAAACTTATTCTTCTTGTGGCACATCGAGACTGTCGATTAAGATCCCAGAAAGAACTATAGCAACGTTGATACAGCAGATACCCAAGTCTTTCTGGCCGTGCTAAGCTTGTTTCTTAGGATCCAGAAAGTTTTAATTCTTGCGTGAGCCAGAGCAATCAATCGTGCTTTTGAGTTTGTTACTCTTTCCTTTATTTTTCAAGAGAATAGCCATTTCTTGTAATACATTGCTGTGCTGTATTTCTGAAAGTGGAAGCATTTTTTACTTTCTGGCGTTCAATTTCTCCCAACTGCTGATGCTATAGTATTGCTGAAGAAAAAACCAAAAAACGGTATTTTTGTATCCAAGTCTTTTAGTTTTTTTCTTTTTAAAATAGGTTCTGTTAAAAGCAAGAAAACTGACAGCGTTTCATTTTAATAACTGAAATAAACTAACTCAGTGAGTAAAACCTGGACGCTTAAGGTACGACACCCCTCCCTTCTGGCTTTGCAATTCAGCAACTTAAAAGTAATCAAACTTAGACTCTCATCTCAGCTTCATTCTATAGCATCAGACTGTTATTATTAGCTACACAGATAGAGACAGAAAGAGATAAGTGGATAGAGTAAAAGAGCAATATAAATCTCATAGCTAACTTGCTAATCTATGAGATGGCCGTCGCACATTTCTGCAAGATTTATTCTCCAAAAGTAAAACTGAACCTTTTCCATCTATCTAGAATGCTGCTTCTAAGTTAATTTCACACTAAGTTGATCATGAGATTGGGGCTTTCCGTCCCAAATAAGTTTATTCCCTTTACTGTCAACTTCGTTTACATTTACAGGCAAGACAACAGAGATAGAGAGCCATCGCACATTTTCACTGCTGGTTGTGTGTAATGTGCATTGTGAATGAGCAAAGTGTTCCCTTAGCAGTATCATCATCTACTACTCGCAACTACACTGTCTCTATTAAATTCCTTTTACTTTACTAGCACTTCAACTAACCTAACCACAGTAAATCTTACAAAGGATCCAACTATGTGTTTATCTAATAATAAAATAAACGCATTGTAAATTGTGACAAAATGATCTGTCCTTAGAGATACTTCCCGAGGGTAAGACTCAACCAACCTTACCGTGATTGCTTTCATTTAATAAATTATCTAGATCGGCTTTCTCTTGGTTAACAAACCGAAGCAAGAGTTATTCTAAAGACCACAGAAAAATGTCTTGGAGCTGAAAAACCCAAATATTTTTGAAAGTATATTATTATCTCTCACCTGATTTATAACCACACCCAGTCCTATTCTTTCGTTTACTTTATCACCCTACAGAGTAAAGGCAAAAGCCAATTAGTTAATGTACAGTAGGTAGAATCATGCACATTTAGCAGTTAGCTGTGGTGGAAAAGTACTCTCTTTAACCGAAGGAGAGGGAAGAGATTGGAAGTAGCATAGGGAGAGTTTGAGTCACGCTCTTCCTCGTACAAATAAACTGTTCCCAACTTTAGAGAAAGATAAACGAAACTTGAGTAAAACTGATTAGGACAAGCTGCGTTTCACTTGATTATTCTGATAATTGAAGATTTATTGGAGAATCCTTATTTTGTTCCACATCTTGCACAGACTCGCAAGCAGGGCTATTTCATGTGATAAATATGGAAGAACTTTGCCTTGCTAGTATATCCGGTCGCTCTCCATTATTGCTCCTTTTGTATAGTGTATGTGAATTATTACGGGAATTTCATGCTTGGAATATTCATTTCATTTAAACCAGTTTTACTCATAGACATGCAGTCCAATCAAATTTGAAACTCGTTTCTTCTCTTTTGTCACCATATTTCATTTATTCCTTCCTTACTTATTTTCTGTTCAGGTTTCATTCAACAGTATAAAAGTTTATCATGTGCTCCTTCGATGTTGAATAAAAGGAGGAGGATTAGGCTATTAGTTTTTATTGGTGAGGGTTATTAAATTCAACGAATGATCAAATATCATACTTATTGATATTTTAATGCACACTCATGCTCACCTGCGTCCTGGCGCGGCCTTGCTGTCTCTCTCTAATTCCCGGTATAGGAAACACTGAGAGATGTTTCATTGTGATTTATCTTTATATTCGAACGGCAAAGTATCAAAATAGTTACGATTTGAGATAACTCGATTCTTCCTACTGGTCTTATTGTATTTTTATATTTAGTAGAAAGTAAAAAACGAGTCCAAGACGAAAGATACCACGACGGGAGATACCTAGCAGCAAATGATACCTGACGGCAGAAGACACCAAAAATAAAAATGCTTAAATTTTAGAAAAACCTTTACATTAGTATTACATGCAATGCAACTGCAAAACGTATTGCAGTTAATTATGGAACCGTGAAATGGATCCTATCATTTTACTTGCTACAACATACTCACTACTACTGCTTTTCCTACTTACTATTACCTATGCTCCTCTACTACTCCAGCGGCATTGGAAAAAGGCCCCTGCAGGGTTGAATTTTCTTCGTGCCTACTATTGCTTTTTCACATAAGCGCCCCTACACGAAGTCCTGAAATTCCAGGTCCTAGTATCATATACCGATGCAAAGGGAAGATACCCCTAGTAGCCCAACTGATGCAGAGCTGAGATAGATAGTAATATGGTTCATAGCAGAAGCTGGAGTAGTAGCGGGGCATAGGTAATAGTAAGCAGGAAAAGCAGTATTATTTTTGGAATCTTTTGCCATGAGGTATCATTTGACGTCAGGTATGATTTGCCGCTAGGTATCTCTCGTGGTGGTATCTTTTACCGTGCGTGGTATGTTTCGTCGTGCACCCACAAAAAAGCTAGTGTTACGGAAGACGACTTGATGGGAAAACAATACTTATAAGTAAACTTTTAATAAAGTAATTCTAATTGGCAGATTAAAGCTTTCTTTTTTTCATTTCAGATTTTTCTGCCAATGATCCGTCAAAGGACTTGAGTCAAATTAAAATGCACAACACTGCAGAATTGAAATCCGATAATTGTAGCAACGGTATTGGTATGTTATCTTCATACTTATCAATTTCTATGGATACAAACCGCTGCTTATTGTTGATTTCCTTTGCTTTTCACGTCATCAATTTATTCACACTAGGTCTTTCTCTTTACTCTGGTTGGTTGCCTAATCTAATAAAGGCAGGAAAGCGTGAAATGGCATTTAGTTGATTATCTTTGTCATTACTGACTGAGCCAAACGCCAACTCTGTTGCCTTAGCCCTTCTTCATTGTATATTATGTACTTTCCTTACTTCTTCATAAATCTTGCCATTAGTCTATATCATTCAGTATATGATATTTTTCAATTCACCTTTCCACCGGCAGTAAATTCAGGCACTAAAACTGCTGATAAGCCATGGGATTCTATTTTCTCTATTTCTCCATACATCAGTCGGGTGATGTTTTCACCCCCTGGTTGGTATCAAAGGCTGTATTTTGGTTCTGGTATTACTTTATTAATGTAAAAACGTTTGTTTCATTCTATTTTCTTATTGGACTTGCTAGCATGAATAGCAAGTATACATTATGGAGATATACGGATAATTTATATAAGATATGCATAAGGAAAATGAATCAAGTAGTATCTGAAACCACCAACCTCTATTCAATTTCTTGCTTTAGTAGCAAGTAGAATATTTGGAATGGTGTTTATGAGATCCAGATTCTGACTACTTATCATATTATTTCTATCACTTTTCCTTTAATCAGAGTAATGGATATAGATGAATGAGGAAAGTGATTTGGCTTGTCTGTCAGATACTATTGTGCTGCATCGGAAGTATGATTGAAGTAAAAGTTGGAATAGTAAAATAATTCAATGCAAAAGCGTATTCCTGTTAGAACAATTCTTCCGATTGGTTATAAGCAAAGTAGTATTGGTAGTAGAAGAAATAGTAGTGGTGTGGAGAGAAGTTTGGCTGGTCTGGTCAGAGAAAGAGAGAATCAGGTAGTTGTTGTTGTGGAGAAAGTCTTCTATTATTCGTCTCTTTACTTTGACTTGAGGTCCAAGTTGAAGTTTGTATGGATGTGCCAGCCAGCAAAATACTAATATCTATACCCGTAAGAGAACAGTTAGTTCATATAACACAACTATGTATATGTTGAATGTAACCCAGTAAGACTAGGAATAGTAATAGCCGTAGAAGGGAATGTGGAGTGAGGAAAGTAGTAGTTGTTGGAAAGTGAGGGAAGAAAGTTAAGAAGGGAATGGAGAGCAAAGTGCATTTTCAGATTCTATGTTTACCAATCTAGCGAATCGGTCTTCTTCTTGGAAATAATAGCAAATTCATGTTGCAGTCTATTAAGCAAAGGGATTTATTTTCATTCTTTCTATGCGTACAAACAGTGCGGACCATTTTCAGTAGCTTTGGTAGAAGGAATGAAAGTCAGGCTTGCCCGCACCCCTAGCCCTGCTGCTCCCACCTACCTTCACTTCAACTTCAACCACTTCATCTACCTTTTTCAGCACTTAAATGCCTCATCCTGTACTTCTATTCTGGCCATTAGATCCAGTTCGTCCTTCGCTTGTCCCTTCTTCTTCAGCCCTTTATTATCATCACCACTATCACTGTTCCCTACTGCCACTATCAAACTACTTAGAATCACTGTGTACTTTTATCATGTAACCTATCTGCTGCTGCTAGTCACTCAAGAAAGTTAATATAATGGGAGTAGTAGCTCTTTGATTCCTTCTGACTTCACTTCTTAAAACCCACTCTGTCCGTTCCTCCTTTCTCCTTCTATTCATCCGCAAATACAAATGTATAAAGACTCTCTCCTGACTACATAAATAACCTTTTACTCTTCTCCACACAGAACACACACACACAAGTCAGTTTTGTAATAATATGGAGAAAAAGCAGAGAGGATGATGATGCACGAGGTTGATGGAGAAAGGCTGCATCACTATCTTTGTCGTTTTAATGGTATCCACCAAGCCGATAGTGGTACACATCAGCTTAATGCAACACAAATAAGTGCACAGGCTAATGTATAACGAGAAGACGGCTTACTAACCGGCATGATGGAAGTTACATAGCATGGAATGGGTAAAGCACTTACGATTCTAGTAATGGTTGGTCGTGTGAGTTTTATTTTATCAACTTCACAATAAATCAAGATATATGCTTAAGGTATTGTATACATACAAAGTTACCACTCTATTGGCTATCCCATTATCTAAATCACTAATGAAAACATATAAATCAACTCACACTGTTTATCAAGATAAAATCCCTTCGATGTAGATTATCTCTTGGAAGAAGGATGCTTTTCTAAGGGCTATAGATTGGTAATAAAATCCAACAAATATTATGCGAGATGTACTTTAAATTCGTTTAGTTTTATTTTAAGGGAGCTTAAATACACTTTTCAAGTCCGAAAACGAAGTATGGCCATACTTATAATACAGGCTATTTACTTTTCTACCTGTTTTTTTCGATGGGGACGAAATGCCAAGGGATATCTCAGCTCTGATGGAGAGTCCAATTGGAAAATGTGACTTGGGAAATGTTTTTATTCATCGAGTTGTTTTCACTACTGCTGTTGGTCGTGGAAACCTATTTCGGTTTTTCTATGGACTTGTTTTCTTTAGCCATGACAGTGGAAAACTACCTAGGCGTATGAATAAATGTGTTTCCCATCTGTATATTTTATAGGGAGAGATAACTGAGAGGGATGGTTGGACTTACATCCCACAGTGGTTTCTGAGGATGATAAGCAGAGAAACATTTTCATTCGAGTGTACTGGTGGGCATAGGATGTGGCCGTTTCAGGGGATAAATGATGGAGGAATCCTAATTCTACAAGAGATATTAGTATTTTGGGAATAGTGTGAAAAGTTGATGGGCTTAAAGTATAACTTCCCACTGACACTTCGGCCGGGCTGTTTGGTCAGCATTTAAGGGGCAAATAAATGGCGGAAGATCAAGGTAGATAGGATTCCAATCCCTCGTTGGGCCAACAGAGATTCAAAAACTTGTTACCTTTTTGTGGTAGAGATCTCTTGGGAAGTTTGGCTAAAGCCATTTACGACGGGGCCGTCTAGGAAATATTTATTCCGATTCTATCCCTATTATGTATATCCCATCTCAATAAATCGAGATCAACCCCGATCCAAGGATTCACACCTTGGCCATGGATCTTTGCTCAGACATTTAGGTGCTTAGGAACCTATAATGGCCCTTCCAATGTATCGGAAAGCTTTCACCAATCAATGCAAAAGGGTTGGCTAATGTATTAACGGTGGCGGTGGTCACACAAACCAACCAACATTACCACTGAAGAACTGGACTTTCGAATTGATCCTTTTGCATCAATCCTCTTTATTTAGGACCTGTCTTCTTTTCTAGTAGTCTAAGTAAATGGGGGAGCGGATAATTCACTGTTGAGTATCGTAGTGGTTAGGCTTGCCAGAAGGTCGAAAACAGTCAACCTTTTTGGAAAGTAAAAATAACAAGCAATGGTTGGCAATTGGAGACGGAGTTTGACATTTGAGTGGCGATAAGACAAAGGGAAACGGGATAAAGGGAATGGATCCTGATTACCTGAAACAATGTCATCAAGTTTAATCCAGTTTCCATGTTGCAGGCAGTCGACTCTGTGAAAGAAAAATTAGTAGTTCTTGGTTAAAGAGAGAAGTGCCTTTCCTTCGTCACCCTTGCAAAACTTTCAACAGTCAGAAAGCTAGCAGCAGCAGCAGAAGTACACGAATTTTGCATTATGACTTATCACTTGCAATGAACTTCCAGCAGCCCCATACGCATCCATCCTACTGCTGGTGCTATGACTATTACTAGTAAGTAGTATTGTATCAGCTCCAACCATAACCATCCAAAACTTTCAGCATATAACTTCACGAAGCCCGGAGAAACGGAAAAACTAAATATGTATTCATTGGGCCAAGTAGAGTCCCACCAAAGACTCCCGTCCTCAGAACATTAGCGTCAATTATCTTATGTAAAGAGAGAGAGAGATAGAGTCGTGGTGACAATGGAGGTTTAGTTGAACTTTCTGAAATCCATTAGCTCATTCATTAATTTCAAAATTATGATGACAATCGATTGCTCTCCCTTGAGGCATTGAAATCCTACACTTACTAACTAACGTATACTCCTCTGAAGTAGTTAGGAGCTCTCATTCAGCACCGCCGAGTGAATTTCTTCTATCTCAGGGATTCCTCAGCTAAACTTTCCTGTTATTGGACCGGTTTATATTTATTTGCCATCCTATAGACATGGACTAACTCTTCGAGATAATATGGACTACCGTATTTCCGGAAATAACCCTCCCCCCCCCGGAATAACTCTCCCCTCTAAATAACACCCCCTGCAAATGACCCTACTGAAAAATAACTCCCCTCCCCTAAATTAATCCCCCCCTTACTTATTCTCCGTACCTTATAATTAAGCTCAGAAATTAAATATTTATCTCTAAAGACTTGATAAAGCAATTGAAACGATCACTAGCATTATTTATCGTTGAATTTTTTTATGTTTTTTTTTCATAAAATTCCATATTTTCACCATCAATACGTTAATTAAAATTAAGCTGATGCTCAGTGTTGGCTTGAACTGGACGAAGGATGCATTATAAATGTTCTGTATCAAATATATTTTTTATTCCTTTTTAGATGAATTGTTATTTTCTAGCCAGATTTAAACTGTGAATACCCGATAACTAATTGCATAGTTTCAAGCAAATTAAATCACAATTTGCAGACGCTTCTCTCTTAAAATTTTTCTGAATCTTTTTTACACCGATAATGCTATAATTTATTAGCTATTCTACAGGTCAATCAATTTTAAATTGTAGTATGGTTCGTTTTAAAAACATTTAATATGACAAAGTAAATTTTAAGAGAGACGCCAAGGGAACAATTCCTTTTTTTAAATTGAAAGAAAGTTTTTAGATTCTGCTCTACGAATTGCGATTAACTTGTTTACAATTGTGCAATCAGTTATCGGGTATTCATAATTTAAATCTGGCTAGAAAATAATAATTCGTCTAAAAAACAAATTTATTTTTTACAACAAACATTTACAATTTAATTCATCCAATTCAAGACTAAAAATGCAAATAAATTTGAGTTTTTAAACCAATTTCCTTTTGAAACGAGCTTTTGCAATAAACCCATTAGATTAAAATAAATTATCTTGAAAAAAAATCCTGAAAAATCAAAGGTTATTTGGAGTTAAACAATAACTACCCCCCCTCCGCCCAAATAACTCCCCCCTGCAAATGAGACCATTGAAAATTAACTCCCCCGGGGGAGTAATTTCCTGAAATACGGTACTTATAACAGCACTTATCATCATATTTCAATTCCACATTTTTGCAAAAGTATCATACTTTCCTCTCTCTCCCTCTCTCTCTCTCTCTCTCTCTTTCTTTACCTCGTTGCATATTGATATTCAAGGTTCAATTTCACTTCTAAATATATTTGATTAATTCCTAAGACTTGTAATCAATTGTTTATGCAAAGTCGTACTTCTTTTTACAAGCTTTCTTCATTTCAACATGTTAACGTTTACAATAATTTACGTAAGTACAAAAAGTATATGTGTTCTCGAGTCATTTTGCAATAGCAGGTTCTATGTCTACCGTATTTTCATAATTAGTTCTTCCCCTGAAATAATACTAACGTCTTTATAATTTCCTATTGCAAACACTCTGATTTGGGAATTTGTGTTTGGGAAATATGGTAATTTTAATTGAACATTTAATCACTTAGAAAGGTTATGAAAAGGAATGGGCAGTTTCTTAACCTGCACCTAATTAACTTCTCAAAAAGCAAGTAAGGTTAAGTCAACATCTAGCTGGTATAAGTATATGTATAGGGTATTATTATTGTATTAAAAATTTTACAGAACTTGAAAACTAATTGGACGAACTCGGGTTTAAAAATTAATGAATACCGTTTGACAAAGCATTTTCATTAAAGTTAGTAACATTGGGCTAGCCGTGCCCCGGTTTTATTCTAAAGTATATAGCACTCCATTAGCAGGACCGGATATCACGAGCAGGTTGAAAGCTTAACTGTGACTTGAGTAGATGATTTCGTACACATTTTGCTGATAACAAGTGTAACTATAGATATTTCTACAATATCATTTCTTAAAACATATAATATTATCTTGCTACATTGCCAGTGTTAACAGAAATGAATAGGACGAACTGGGGCCTGTTGGTGATATGAATTCCGGTGGAAGGATACGCGAGGCGACTTTTGTCTAACTTCAGACTTGTTCCTGTTATGCGTATTAAAGTATCTTGGGAGTGGAAAGAAAACCCAGCACAATCACTTATTATATGGATTAATTAAATTCGTTTCACGGAACCGCTCCTTTTCATGGAACAACAGTGAGCAAGGCAAAGTGGAAAGAGAAAGAGAGAGAGAGGATATTAGTTTGAGCATCCAGCAGCCCAACTTTCACCTAACTAATCTAACTAACTACATTGGCTAGGGCTAGGTCTTGCCCAACTTATGGTTCAGTACTATATCAAAGACATGTATGAAAAGATTAGACGTAAACTTGTGAAGATTGTCTAATAAGCGCTACATACCAAAATACAAACTAACTAACCAGGTCACCTCACCCGATTATGTTTATACTAGGCTAACATCTAGGAGATAATGACGGGAACCGCTATAGTTGGTAAGGAAGAAACTTAAGGAATTAGTCTTCGGGTTATGACTCCTAATCAGCCATACTAAAATATTCATTTAGAGTCCGACCAATTAGCACAATGTCAGTGTATGCATTTGAAATTGGGTGGATATTCATTGAAAATCAGTAAACGAATAGCCTTCCAGTAAAATAGCCTAAACTTGTCTAACCTAAAGAAAGGAAGGAAGAAAAAGTAAATGAGAGTGAAGAGGGAGAGACTTGTGAGGAAAATCTAATTAGATTTAAAGTTCGTTAAAACTTTGTTAAATTATTTTTCAAGAAAGTTTTCATTATGAAAAGAACTTGATGAGTTTTTCTCATCAGAAACATAACATATACTTTACTCAGGTACTATTGCTGACTAGATGATTTTACACACAATAGACAGTAGTGGTGGTATCAAACGAAGCTAAAGATCTTACTTCTTAGTGCGGTATTCTTATAGTAATCAGGATACCCTTGCTTGCGCGTAGAAGAGTGTTGTTCTGATGTATAACGTCTCCATCCTTGATTTAGGAATGCTCTATTCCGCTAATGCAGTGTTGAATACCGTTGTGCGTACGCGTTGTGCTACGCTATGTTGCATTGTACAATTGTTGAGCTTTCATACATTTCATACATCTTAATTGGAAAGATCCCGTTTATATTTTTGTTTTCTATAATGCAAAACTATAATGAAAATACTTCGTAGATTCTTAGGCTTAACTGGTACAAAAGCAAGACTAATAATATTATGCCTACATTTATTAATGCTTTTTTTCTCTCGATCAGATTTCTATTAGAAGTAATACTCTAGCTTTGCCCCTGATTTCGAAAGTAAAAAGATGAACGATTTAGCAAAAGGTTAGACGATAAATTTATTTTGATTACATTCTCAAACTCGCATTCACTCCACAGCACAATATTTCCACTCTCTGCCGAGCACGCCCGTAATTAGCCAGCTTAGGTACTATGGAAAGTATTAACCTCAACCTTCAACATCAGCAGAAGGACAACGAATCGCAATAAGCGCAATATTCTCGCAACCTTCACTGGAGACCCCCGGTGTCTAGGCACGATAAATGAGGTTGACCTACCTATTTGAAATATGTCATTTTTATTTTTCTATTTCGCAATTAAACGCAATAAACGCAACGACTTTTCGTTCAACGCAATATTGTACTTTTGTTGCAATTTCGAAAAAAAGAAGATTTTAGTGTGATTTTACAAATTTTTGTTAGCTTTGGACTTTTTTGTTACATTTTTAACTTATTTACTACATTTTTTAACTTATGTAAGCTTCGTTTGTGGAACAACGAATCCGACATTGTTAAATCATAAAAACAGCACAACTGCCGGAAAGTCAGAAAGTTCTTAAAGTTTAATATGGTTGTTATAATTGATTCTACTGACGCGTGGATGCTAACATTCTTCTGCATGTTTAAAATGATAAGAAAAACGAGTATTTCTGCAAAAGAAAGGGCCAAAACCTTTCGATTGGACGGTTGTATCGAACCAAAGGGCCATCTGTGATGTACTTTTTGTAATGCGGAGGTCAATTTTCAGCGCAAATCCACGATAACTAAGCATATTAGTTCCAGTAATCACAAAACCCTTTCAAGTAAGATACAATAAAACTTAAATACACTTGAATACGTTTTATTCAATTTTAAATTAATTGTAATTTCTCAGAAGAATCTTTCAACCAAGTTACACTTCCACAAACTTTACAATCCAACTCTACACAAGAGCAATGCTGGCGAAGTATGACCTCAACCTTGGTAGGAGCAAGAGTGGCTCTAAATATTTTTCGAAATCCAAAGGTTCGGAAATGGTTTACAGAAAACATCAAGACAGAAGCAACCTTACTATTCAAAACGACTCCCAGAAAGTACCACCTCAACTAAGAAATAAGCAACGATCTTACTACGAATAACAGAGTTTTTGAGGTATTTTCAAGAGTTTAAAGGTTCAATATTTATTTTAAAAACTTTGAATAAGAATATGATTTTGCTGAAAACTATTTCTAGAAAGAAACGTGTTATTGTAATGCCGGACGAATCTGTGGACGTAAAGATTAGGAAGGTGTTAAACATTTTGATAGCTTCTGCATAACTGAACTCTAAGTTTTGACTAGGATCAACTACATTTGTTGCAAAATTTGATGCTGCTACTGTTGCGAAGGCTATCGTCAATTCACTCCAGCAAGTTTCAGTGGACTTCAACAAAATGGTCTGCATGAAATTAGATAGTGCCGCATACATGCTAGCTACAGGAGGAACGCTGAACAGGTTGTGTCGCAGATAACGTTAAGCCCATTCAAGGATGTATGAAAAGAACATGTGTACCTGTCGGTCTGTTACTTTTGTACTAACTTGGTATTTGATGGGTTATTTGACTTTAAGTGTTATGCACTCGACCTGCTGGACTCATCTTCCATCTTGTAGCAGAAGAAACCAGAATGTCACTGAATGATGCAGATTCTTATATTTCAAAGTTTAAGTCAGCCTTTACTAAATTTCCATCACGACGGCAGTAGCTTCTTAAACGATTGGAGGAGCTCGGAGTTGACCGAAAAATGCCTCCGACAGCAGTCCTTACCAGGTGGTAAACTTGGCTAGAGGCCGGTAGATTTCACGACAGGAATTTAGAGGCTTAAATTCAGTGGATTATGGAAACTGAAGAAACCACTAAAGCAGTTTTTAAGCTCAAGAAAATTTACCGCAAGCAGAAGATAAGCGTGCAGTTAAAAGGTGTCATTGACTTAGTGTGTCCAGGGATTAGTTCCACTATTCGTTCCTTAAAGATAAATCAAATCCCCGAAAAGTGATGTTCGGCTGTTATTGACTACAATCCGGGTTATAGTAGAAGAAGTCACAACCGAAGAATCAGTAAAACTGAAATGTACAACATTGAAAAACAACCGGCTTCTGAAACCGAGTTCTGAAAATCAGTTCAATATTGCGACCCAAGAAAAGGAAGTGTGTTTTAGGAAAACAGGACGGAAGTTATCCCTTCTTGGAATATATTTACTAGTCATGAAATCGGCCACGACGAAATCATAAAATACCGTACAATCTGGTCCTCTGAACGATATGATAACACATTTTGTGTTTTCTCTTTTCGGAAAAAGGGAGAACACAAAAGAAAGAGCTTCCAAATCTTTTTGACTTATGTTTGGGAGCGCTCTCGATTCCTTCGTCATCCTCCGCTGTGGAAAGATCGTTTTCAGCTATGAACAGAATTTCGACTACACGAAGAAGCAACTTGACTGAAGAAAACTTGAGCAGCCATCTGCGAGTGTCATTTAACCAGAAAGTAAACTCTTCCAACGATTTAGAGGAATATAGTACTTTTGATGATGAGGATGACTCAATAGAGCAATAAAATAATTAATTTAAATACTCACAGCTTTATGTATGCATTTAATGGACGTTATGTATTAGTAAAAGGTGTTTTGGTTCGTTAAATAGCTGAATTTGAACCACGTTTTTATTTTCGCAATTAATCGCAATATTTCAACTTTTTCACATTATATGAAGCGTTATAATCGGAATATTGTGGTGTCCTTGATGAAAAAGCGTACTAATTTAACCAAACCAAAGTAGAGAAATAGGTACCGAAGTAAGCTAATATCATAGTATGTGATTGAATGGTATGTGCATTAATATCTTAGGTAAGTTTGCCTCACCCTTTTATTCTGTGAACTAACAAGGAAGCCAAGTCTATTTAAATTGCATTCTCAAGAATATTACCATTAGCAACTGGACTAACTTGTTGTTGACCGTGAATCCCATTACCCTCAATCAACGAACTCATGAAAAATTTATCTTTTAATTACCAAACTTGCTCTAAAGCTCTCTCTCTCTCTTTCTCTTACTTTCTCCCCTTCTTCTTTCCGTTTTGGTCTTGTTGAACGGCACGGCTGCTGCTGTCCCATACACCTGCTTTGTTCACTCTGTAAACTCGCCTCAATTTATTATAACTAGCTCTATATCTACTAGCCTCTTCTTATTAGTTAGACCCTCCCCCGACAACCTACCTCCTGTTTTAAAAATATGTATTCACTTACGCCGGGAGTAGAATGCATCCTACAAACAACCAACAACGATAACTGACTAAATTCTACTAGGATAAGTCACCTTTCTATCTTCTGGAAATGTTAACAGGGGTGCTAGAGTATTATATTTATGAATATATGTACAAGCGTTATGTAGGGAGAGGGAAGGGCTCAGATTGGATTTAGCGTAGAAAACACATGCATCCGTTCATACGGTTAGGTTTCAGAGATATAGTAGTGTCTAGGAGAAAGTAATGAAGGGATGTGTGCAATGTCTGGTAGAGAAATCCATCGGTCGTAGCCAACGGTCTCGGCTTACGTGCTCCACTTAATTTTCATCTCGGGAGACCGACACAATCAACTGTTTTCAATTAATCTAACTCCTAGCAAATTCAGCCTGTCTAAATATTGCACACCTCAAATTACTTCCCTTATCCCGTCACTTAATTTAGAACTCGATTCCATTTCCTTTACACTGAAAGCTCCCCCATCTCTCTCCTCCCTTCGAATGAATCCAAAGATTGTCTGTAATGCGGACTAATTGCTAGAGAAAATTAAATCGGGTGATATGGCAACTTTCTTCTTTCTGTTATCTTCCCCTTTTACAAAGTTCTTTAGTCCATTTCTAGCTTACCTTTTCACTATTATCATAAAAGTAACCTAACCAACTGGGCTTTATATATTCCCTTGGTAGATCATGTCATGACAATAATCCGTGACACGATACACCGGGCATATCAGTATTTATCATGGTATCGTGGGAGCCGACAATTTCAGTTATTAATTGCAGAAAAAGAGCTTGAAAGTACAAGAACTAATGAACAATATTCTAGAGATACAGACTTTACTTTTTCTATATAAAAAACGAGGTAAAAATATTAGGTCATTCTAACCTCTCGTAGTTTCTCTAACAGTTCTAGTTACTTTATCCTTATGCATTTATCACCTTAAGTTCCCTCTAGTGTTTTCTCTTCTATTTTCATTCAGTCGGTCTAATGTTTTCGTTTAAATTTGTAATACAATTAGCCATCCTAGTTAACTCTATATATTTATTATAACCCCGGATTTACCAAGTAGAGATTAAGTTGCAGTTCAGTGGATCATAGTTGTTGTATTGTTCGTTTGGAAATATATTACAGGTTCTTTATAATCATTAAAGTGAAATTGGTTTATTTTCATAACTTTATTGGATAACGTAATTTAATAACTGGGATTTAAAAATAAGTAAGACGTATTCAATGAAGCATGTATTTTGAATGAATTAATTTTTTTCCAGTGTAATTTTAGTTAACAGTAGGTTAGAAATACCACCAGGCATTAACACTGTAAAATGGCACACACACATGGTGTAAAAGACCATTGTCTAAGTAAACTATGTAAAATGTAATTCTTTCATATGACTGCAACTGCATACTGAGGGAGCAGTAAAAAACCTATGAAACCAACGAAAGCAGTAGATACACTGCAGAAGACAGTCAACATCTTAGTAATTATTTTCCTCACCTTTTTTACATATATTAACGGGCTTGGGTACTTATCTGCTTGCATAAGTGACAGTCAGCACAGCACAGCTATTAGCAGGGGATAGTCATCCTGTAGGTATAATTGGTCTAACAAGGAGGTAATTCTTTGTCGTTGACGCTACGCTATAATAATTATTATACAGATTAGTTGAATAAAGGGCTATAATAACAAAGGTTCTTTTAATTCACTGAATTTATACATCAGAACTTGACTGAGTCAAAAGGTATTCTCCACAAAAAAGGAATGAAGAATGTGGAATGAAGTGCGGGGTATCTAGCATTCTTGATAGTACTGGAAAAGGTATTTATTTACCTTTGTTCTACAACTGTAGTGTTTTTATTTGAAGTAATCGCTGTAGAGTATTTTTACAGGTTTTGGAATGCTGTTACCGTTATTTACTCAGAGAAAGCATGCCTTTGGAAGAGGTTTATTTAAGGAATGTCAGAGATTGGATAGCGGAAAGATGTTTGTTTGTATCAGTAAAACAGTACAAGACGATCTCTCATGATTATCAGTATTAGGAACGAATACCCCTGGCATTTAGGTCTACTACGATTATGTGTATGGTATGGTAAATCATTATGAGTTTTGAAAATACTTCGACGTTGTTCCTGAAGTGTACGAGTAGAGCGATAAGGATAAGTGCCCACAGCAAAGTATTCCTTCCACTAAGTTTATCTTTAAGGAATTCTTTTGAAGACACCTACTTAATTACATTTTCACCTGGCTCACCTTTAACGCTAACTGCTTTCCTCCCTTACACGCGCTCCCTGTCTTTGCTGTTTCTCCTATTTCAAATTCCTGTCATAGTCCCAATAATTCTAATCTCTGTCTCCGTATATCTACTGTCAGCGGTATAAGTCTGAATCATGAGAATACAGCGTAGCATTATACAGAAAGGGGCATCATCTCTCCACCAAATCTCTCAATCATCTAATTTCGAAAATTCTTCCTCTTTTAATTAACAGTCTTCGTTCCGAGGAATTTCTCATTTCTCCTGACCGACCTTCTCCATTCCTTCTTTCTCTGGCTGCCACTTTCTCTCGCTTTAGTTTAGATTCTGGGAACGTGTATTATTGAATACCTTCATCATATCATTAATCGTAAGTTAGAGATGGCTTATGGAGGAATAAAGAGCACTGTGTTATGTAGAAACAATTTAGCCTTCACCCTATCTTTAGCTCAGATTTTAATTAATTGCTGGACATTTACAGTAGAAGTTTTTACTGACTTAAAAACGGAGTAGTTGTTTAATCAAAGTTGAATAAGCTTCCATTACTAACCAATCCAGCCCTAGTTTTTGAACTTTTATGTTTTTTTATGGCTTAATATTTACGTTATAATCGCGTTATTTTGTGGATTAGATAAGAAAAAGATATATTAAGAAATATATAAGGTGCATGACTTGTGTATTTTTATACAAGAAAGTATGAGTAGATTTTGTACCCAAATCTAAATGAGTGTAAAAATACACTTTTTTAAATAGAAAAAGAAAACTTTACTAAATAAGAAATTTACAATTGACAGTTTTTATTGACAGGGGAGTGACAGGAAAAAACGGAGACTCAGAGCAGAATGGAAGCGCACAGAGAGTAAAGTTATAATCTGCTCGTTTGGTGGTGGTCATACAGTAGTAGTAGTAGCTAATAAGATAATAATTAGCTTGGTTCATCAAGAGCTTGGTTTCTCTTAAGCTACAATAATAATAGTAAGGAATATAAATGTGGAAGTATTGGTGTTTTAGTAAATAAGGTAGAGAGAAATAGTAGCTTCTCTGGAACTGACTAAAGGGAGTAGGACGGGATGCATGATGAGTGAAAGAAAGGAAGAGGGATTGAGCTTGTTGAAAATGGTCTGAGCTGTCGCTGGGAATCCATGATGTGTTAAACTTGGAAACAACAAGCGTCAAAACAAGCTCAAGCTATAAGTAGGTAGTAACTGAGTTTGGCAGAAGTTTGTTCTACCGTTGCAATGTTAATTAAATCTGGGGAAACAGAAAGAGACGAGCTAATGAAACGTCAAGTGTGGGCTACTGTGATTAATTGCCTTGTGATATGTATGTTTATGTTCGGATACACGGGATCTTGATAAAAACACCATCTCTAACCAAACAGTACGGTAGTTCGTCCTTCTTCTTGCACTAATATTAGGCAGCCACGTATAGTAAGTAGCTCATGTCGAGTCTCATCGGTGAAAACTTAATTCCGTGGGAATAAAGCTTTTCCAACTCCACTCAACTCTTACTCTTCTGTCTTCCCAATTACTGTCTGACACCCTCCTTTCAATCAATACAAAGGCTATCCAAATATCTCAGCAGACTTTCTTAATTCTCTTTACTTACTCCCGTTTGCTCAACTACTCATTGCTTTATTTTAACGGATTGGATACCGTTTCTAGTCCAGACTCATATTCTCGGTTAATTGGATTCCAGTAATATCTAGACAAAGCATACTTTAGGTGGGTTGGGGTATTGATATTGAGCCGATATAAATTCAATTTATCCCGTTTATACTTTGCACTTTTGTGAACAGTGAGGTACTCTAAAAAATTCAGCCATAATAATTGTATGCCTGTCCATTTAGATTAAATGGCCAACCACAATTTAATTAAAGTGCTTTTGACAGCAGAACGCTTTGCTAAAAAATAAATGATTAATTATTTTCCTGCCACAGCCAGCAGCAGCTAGCTGAAAATGAGTGATATTGAGAAAACTAGACTCCGATTTTAGGCGTTCTTCATTTACAAAATTAGTGGCCGTCAACGAATGGCTGGCGAGATGCATATAGCAGGTCATTCTGGTAGCAACCCTGCACTTCCAATTCTACCCCTTCTTTCCTGCAAGCTGAAAATATTTCAACTACTACCCATTCCTTTCCTGCAAGCTGCACCTGTTCCCAATCCTACCCTCCCTTCGCCTTTCCTGCAACCTATACCTCTTTACAATCCTACCACTGACTGTCTTCTTGGACCCCGTACACGTTTGACATTTCCCATCGTACCCTTGACTTCCGGAAACCACTGTTGTATTAGAGTAAGTCTCACAAAAGCAAATAAACTTAATTTTTTATATTATTTTAGAATTTCAGATCTTTTTGGGAAAACAGACCCCACCCACGTCAAGGGGAGTTCAAAAATATGTTTCGTTAGAAATCAGATGAACAATGATAAAGGAGTTTTCCAGTTTTCATTTTTACATGCATACTTGCATGCATACAAACGTTAAGCATTAATCATCAGATTGGATTTAACATCGATTCAATTATTGAGAGATGTTGAGGATTGAGGTTTCGTCAAAATTATAAATCACAATGCGGGTGAGCAGGAAGAATAACACTATATTAAATATATTAACAATTATATTGAACTAATATTCAATAACAATACGAGGGCAAAGCTTGCTCTGTAAATTGGTTTGCTTCCGCTGCAGCATAGCATATCTGCTTGGTTCGGTCATAGTAGCATCCCTACGAGCTTGGAAATGATAGTTTTAGATGACAGTTCAGTAGATGGGAAGTAGGCAGCCGCTTAGTCAGTCTTGGAGTCAATCGGTGAAAGTGGATGGAATTAAACTGACATGATGTACGGCATGTAGTTTATCTGACGTGGCTAAGGCCGCCATGTAAAAATAAAATAGGGCCACAGCAACGAGTTAGAACAAGATTAGGAGAACGTACGAGCGTTTCTTGTGATTCTATTAAATTTCGTCGAGTGAAATAATACGCCAGTAAACATTACAGCTTTTCCTGATTCTCCTGGTTTGTTAGGACCCCAGATATAAAATACTTCTACTTCACGGTACTTGAGAATGTTTTCCTCATTTCCTACCATTTCAAGATTAGTTAGTGTAGCAGTTAGTCATAATTCACCTATTCTGTGGAGAAAGTTGCTTTTCGGTTAGATGAGAATATTTTAGCAGGGGCTCCCAGGCTTTCCGGACTCGATCGGATCATCTCATCATGACACTTTAAACTGTCATTATGTTGACAGGGGTTCGTTGTCATTTTCGGCATCTCAATTTACAAAACGTATACCTAAACAGAGACGGAAGAGACTGGTATTTTTCATCAGGGGTTTCAAACGTCTACATGTACAGAGTTTATAACTGTAGTAATAACTGATACAAACAGCATTATGATTGAAAGCACTAAGCATGATCCCTTTAATCAATTTGACTGCTTGAAGATAGCTGGTGGGGAAAATGTGTTTTAGAAAGATAAAAGGATGGAAGTATTGACGGATCAATTAATCTTGCCTGTTTCATCGTTATATAATACTTTATATGTTGTCGTTGTGAACCATACTGGGATATTATTGGATAACTAATTCTTGGACTTGGACTTCTTTTTTTAACCCCATAGCGATTTTTTATTTAAACTGTTGAACTTTTTTGTTGAACAGGTATGAGTAATGGGAGTGGAAACATGGGATCAAGGCATCATCACAGGGAAATTCAACTGTCGTCCAGTGTTCCGGTTGGAGGTACATCTAACGAGTGTGCAGGATGCGGGAAGCGTATCACGGATCGGTTCCTGTTAAAAGCTCTGGATATGTTTTGGCACGAGGACTGCTTAAAATGTGGATGTTGCGACTGCCGACTTGGTGAAGTGGGATCTACACTGTATACCAAAGCTAATTTAATCTTATGCAAACGAGATTATCTCAGGTTGGTTAATGCAACCTATGCTGTATCCTAACTTCTTTACAATTAAACTCGCATAAGTTGAAATCTATAATTTCCCTTTTCGCCTCGATCTTCACACATGTAGCCGTCTTTGTGTTTACTCTAAGGGACTGCTAACGATCGCAACTATAATTTCCTCCTCTAAAATTGATTCACAGTCTAACCAAAACGATGCTTGAAACTGAACCGGGCATGATTTGACCTAGACGTATTTTATTTTCGGAGTTAATGGAGAGCCAGTTGAAGAGCATGGAAATGGATATGCTAGTGGAAATAGGCAACTTTTAAAGTGCGTTTCTCTTTCAATAGCCATTTTACCTTTTTGAAGTCAACGAATAGTGATCCTTAATCCTTAAAGTGAGACCCACTGTAATTGAAAACTGGCTTTAGTGAGCTAGAAAACTTCACGAGCTGCCTGAAAGAAGCGCATGTGGTAGAAATTCTGTAGTATTTGCATTATAGTACAAGGTAGAAGGAGACGATTACGGATAATTTTATTCCCGAGTGCAAGTAATGCTTATAAATGACTAGCTAACATCAGGCAGAAGTTCCACTATGGATGAGGTTAGTCCTAGTAGTCATCCTCTATAAAGCATTAAGCTTTAAAGGGCTTAATTATTATTATTCTTTCATTAATAGGGTCGGAGAAAGTGGAATTTTTACGGGAGCGTAAACAAACTAATTGAAAACTCACAACTGTAATAACTCACTGTCAGAAACACGATGTGAATTACGAAGCACGAAATGAATCCAGCCTGTTGGAGCTGTAGCAATTCCGCAATTACTTAATGCAAATTTGAATAGGATTTAGTTTTTGTTACAAGTTAAAAGCAAGCTTCTATCCTAACCCACATAGACTAGTTTTCTGTGGACTAGAGAGGCAATACTTCTGATTGGTTTTCCAGTAGGTGCACTAATCCTTGATTTGATTCGGGGATGGTTTAATTTTTGCTCAACCCTTTAATTTAATGATTAAATATAGAAATAACTTTTACACGCATTATTCATCATTAATCAACATCGGAAATAGCGGTGCGTGGAGAAGTTGGCCATAGATGATGCCCATTCATGCACTTTTTTGATATTTTAAACAAGCTTAAAAGCCAAATTATGAATACTATACTAGAATCTGCATAGATTTATTATAGCAAAACTAACTGCCTCTAACTAATGTTTCAATTCTATTTCATTTTCAGATTATTCGGTAACACAGGCTATTGTGCAGCATGCTCGAAAGCAATCCCAGCGTTTGAAATGGTTATGAGAGCAAGGAATAACGTGTATCACCTTGAATGCTTTGCATGCCAGCAGTGCAACCATCGGTAAGATTTTTGAAAAATTGCATTAAGACATTATTACCTTATTATAATTATTATTATATTATATTATAGTTTGGGAGATTGCTAATTGATTTTTTTTTTCAATCTTTCACAGGTTCTGCGTGGGTGACCGTTTCTACCTATGTGAAAACAAAATACTCTGTGAATACGATTACCAAGAGGTTATGGTTTTTGCTAATATGTCGTACAATCCTGGAAATTTAGGCCTTCTTAGAAAGTAAGTTAATATACTATTTTTCGTATTACTAGGGGTACTTTATTTCATGTTTGTTTTATCTTTTTGTAGTGGAACTGACTCTAGAGTAAAACCAGGCAGCAGTAATTGTAATGGCACTTTGACAAACGGAAGTTGTCTTTCACCTAAACTTCAACCAGTTAGCCCCGCATCGGTTACCGTCAATCACTCCCACTCTCAAAATGTACAGAAGACGGTCTCATAACTAACATACAATGTTATGGATAGTTTTTATTCCAGGATTTTATACAACCTTGTTTACTGGAATAATCTAATCAATTATGCGCTCAATTCAATGTATTAAGCGGGAACATCTTCATTTAGGCTAAACGTGATTGAATGTCTATGGGTTTTTATTATTTGTAAGATATTATGGCTGGGGATGCAAGATGGAATTCAATTTAAGTACTCTACCTGAATGGTATACTACGTAATGCTATTAATATTAAATATACACCTGCACATTTAAAAAATTAAAATCCATGTAATTGCTGATACTTACTCATGAGGTGCAATGACCATGTCAGGGGGTTAAGCCCCTTAGGTTTTATTCGAAGGAAGTTGTTAATTTACCAGAATAAGAAGATTTTTAAAATGTCAAATAGTTTGTGCTGGATGATTGGAATAAATTGGCCAAATCAAAAGTTCGAAAAACTGTGCTCAGGAAACACAAAAATAAAATTCGCATATTGTGTATTAATAGTAATTTTTGTATGAATGTATTCATCTTACTACAGCAACAGCAGCCTGTATGTATACGAAAGAAATAGTGGCACAACTAATTATTAATGGCCAGTGAAATTTCAATGGTCGTCGTATGGATTTACTCAATATTGTCCGTAACATTTAAAGTAAAATAAATCATAATGAGCTCTTGTTGAAAATAAAAATAAAAATCTTCTTTCTTCCAATAAAATGCAACAGTCGGGAACCGTGTCTTGCAATGTGTTAAATTAGCATACGCATTTCTTGGCTTTATTTCATATTTCCTGTGGACAGGAAGGGAATCCCATCTACACTGGCAGTGATGCTTGGATAAGTAGTTAACAAGTATGTCGTTAACTAAAAGTTTTTGCGGTTTCCTGGATCAACAAGATTATTTTTTAGCCATTAATATCTATCCAAGGTCTATACTTAGTACAAAAATTAGCAAAACCAGAAAACTTGTTTCTTCACAAACGCAAACAAAATAAAAGAATGTAGAATGAATTTTTATTGCTTTTGCTATTGCTATGAAACTTTTGTTTACAAAAGTAATCAAAATTCACTCTTAGCAGGAAAAGTAAAGGCTTGACTGTTCATCTAAAAAATAACAAAAAAAAGCTTAAACTCCTAGCAAAGCGTCCACGCCATGGTAAGTATACATAGGAGGAGACTCACGACTCCTTTGGTCAGATTCCGGTCTCAAAAATCTTCATTTTTCGTTAACTGCACCAAGGCAAGGGACTTCCATGAGGTAAGGTTCATATTTAAAAAATGTCTTGTTTCAGGCTGGTCCAAGGTACCCTCTTATACGTTTAAAAAAGCCTACGCACTCGAAATCCTAGAATGCATGCACAAAATAATTGTTTATATATTTTCATGTCAGCAAAGCTTACCAGTAGAAGAGCGGATGAGAATAAAAGTTACATTGCGTCTTTACTATTATATTGTGAGTTTATGTTTGGTTTGATTGCAGCAGGGTAGAGCTGGGTGATTAATTGATTTTTTATCGGGATTAAGGATTAAGGATTACAAATTATGAAAACGTGGATTAGATTAGGGATAGTGATTAACCAGAGTTTCTGGATTGAATTAAATCGGGATTAATGAGAAAATTCTGAGGTAGGGGATTAGGGATTGGGATTAGCTAATCGGGATTATTTTTGGTGATTGAGGATTATTTTTTAGAAAATTTCCCTCAGCGAAAAGCTTATGTTTCTATTCCTTGTCAGAGAGGTTCTGGAGAACATTAAGATGACTTTAGTGTAAAATTGAAGCTCTTTCTTTAATGAGTGCTGTTTAATCGATTATATGAGAATAATCTGTAGTTTTTAAGGTTTTAATAAATGAAAAAAGTTAAATCGTTCAACGAAATTGATAAAATCTGTATTTTAATTAAAGAATGGGAAGTTTTTGCCAAAAAACCCACAGGATTATTTTTATATGTAACCTCTGCTAGTCAGAGAAAAGTGAATAAAGCGCAAAATTGGGTCTCATTTAATAAAAATTAAATTAAATTTTAAGCAAAAACATATACCAGACAACCTTTAATGTCCTGTCTTTTGTGACATTTAGCTGTCTTAAATGAGTAAAAGTAATCCTCAAATTAATCCACTTTTGGATTAACGGATTGGCCAAATTATTGGAATAGTGATTATTTATTAGTTTGACTAGTCTGAATTGGTTGGATTAGGGATTAGGGATTAGTTTTACTAATTTTATATCACGCGGGATTACGCATTAAGGATAAATAATCCATCATCTGGATTACTAATCACTTAATCCTTAATCTGGATTATCCCAGCTCTGCAGCAGGGTACATTGAATTCAATGCAATATAATATACTCGTACAATGTAAAATATACAATAAAAACGTTACCAATATTCACCCATTTCAAAAGTCATAATTTCATCTTTATCTCTGCGTGAGTACGGCAAAAGGAAATATTTAAAAGAATTCATTTCACATCCCTCTTGAAGAACCGAAAGTGTATCAACCCAAAAACGTTACCGAAGTTCAATAAAACCCCTTTCTATGAGCTAAATTTCAAGTTGAAGTCCCCTTGAATTTTATTGGTATTCACGATCCCCCCTCTATTAACCAGTTACTTAATTACTTTCAAATAAATATTGGAATTTTAGCTTAAATTCAAATATTCCATACATTGATTACCTGTGCAAAGAGAAAGAAGATAAATTTCCAGCACTTAAATCATAAACATTATAGATGCATTAAGTATTTTTCGAAGCATGAATGAACCGACGAGAAGAAGGCTTACTTAATCTGGAAACAGAGAGTTAGTCCACAGTGAACAAATTGATTGAACAAAAGAGCCCGTCTTACGTTTACTGAGTGAATGAGCAAGTTTATAATAAAGTAGACACACGACACAATTGCCACAAGCCCACAGTCAACCCTCTTATATACTGCTTTAGGACGAAAAGACAAGGAATAAGAAGCCAAGAGAAAGTGGATAAGATTGGTTTTATGATATGGGAAGAAGAGCGACCACAGAATTAATGACGGGAATAATAATTTAGTTTGTGGATTATTGGGAAGATCTCTAACAAGTTGAGGTTGAGTGAAGAATTGAAATTAAGAGAGGCAGGGATAGTTAGGTTTAGCTACAAAGTTTAAACTTAAACTTTCTTTAAGTAAGTATTAGGTCTCTTATGCAATGTATACTCATTGGCACACATCCATCCCTACATATCCCTGGATAGTCTCTTACGATCCCTTTAACAGTTTTAACTCCTATACTATTATTATTACTAGCTATATTCTACTACTGAAAGACTACTTTAATGCAATTCTTGTTAGCTAGAGAAAAGCCATTGACTAGGCAGTGGGCTGTATCCACCATGGTCGGTGGTGGTAAGGAGAGTTTAAAGAGAAAGTGATTCGATGGTTAAAGGAATGTTGAGCGAATGAGCGAGATAAAAGAGACTCTCTTTCCTTCTCTAGGACATGAATAGCTGAAAAGTTAGTCTGTGTGGAATTTCATGGGATAGATGTACAGTGTGGCAAGTTAGGGATGTGCTAAACTAGTCCAAGTATGCATGTCGAGTTTGATAGGCAATTGCTTGTAATGAAGTTGTAATGGGTTTGATGAGTTGGGAAAATGTAATGATCATTTGGGGAAACATTAAGCAGGATTTCTCATCTAGTAGCCTGCCTGGGGCATATCCAAAACCCTCTCCACTCTCTTTTATATGGTACCGATGTTCTTGTGAGATCTTATCTGCTGCCACCACTGTTACTTTCTCCGTCTATAGTCTCCAACTGTCTACTGTGGTGGGGGAACGACTATCCACTGCCGTTAAGTTGAACGGTAGGAGGTTGAATCTGGAAACCACCATAGATCACTCTAGCTCAATCATCTCATTTGCAATCTCTGACAAATGCCGCCCAAAAGCTTCCTTTACTAGCTGATTCCTGATTATTTAACTCGATTGGGAAACTTAGCCGCAGCTTTTCTTACTATCATCATCAACCATTACAATTACTTCGCCAAGGCTTATCCTTCTCTATTTATCTTTCACTTGTTTCAACCAGAGACAATTGACTATGTACTAGTTTTTAATGGAACTGGCCAACTTTTAACTAGCTGATATGATAAGACTTATCTAGCCAGGATCTTGCCTTCCGTATTCCTTTCTGAAACAGAATACTGTCTTCATCAAAGCGTAAGAAAGAGGTAGAGTTGTCTCAAGTTTCTTTCCATTGGATTTGTTAGAAAACTTGTTCATTAGAGAAGCCAGGAGGTCAGCAGCCACTTGGTGATTAGGCTCTGATTAAGCTAAAGGGTTTGTTACTATAGTAGCAGTTATCTTACTTTTTCCGAAGACAGATCAAGCTTTGTGATAATATGTAACTGATTATAGTCAAAGGGTGTAGGACTGTAGATCCAATCTACTCCATTGGAAATTACAGTGGGTAATAATGTTAATAGAAGGAACAAAGTCTGGTACTTTCTTGACTTGTCTCTTGCTGAAGAATGGTCTGTGAACTGGAGAATGATGCAACTACTTTAGCGGGCATGACTAGAGAAGCTGATGATAATAGTAATAGTACATTTAGGAAGATCGCGGTTAGTTGCTAGCAACTATCGAGGAAAGAATAAGTAGCATTTGACTCTGGAGATGGAAGAATGACTGCCGGCAAATAAGGAAGAGGAAGATTAAGGAGAAGAACGGGACTTGGTAAGAAGAACATCGTTGATTTCTTGAGTATAACTATTACTACTACGGTACGGTGGGATTGGTCGAGTGCCTATTCGTTCAGAGAGTAACGGTGCGGTGGTGGGTACTCTGCATAGTCCAGGTCGGTTGTCTGTCTGTTAGAATATACATACACGGCTATCGTAACTACTATACTTTGAGTTCCTGGTTGTCTCTCCCACGTCGACCCTGTGACAAAATCCCTGCTCTCTAAATCTTTTCCTTAGCAAGTTGAAACAGAGTCGTAATCGGAGGTAATTGCTGTAGAAATGAGCTTCTAACTTATATTTCCCAACCATTTGTCCTTCCTTTTGTTTTATGCCTAGGAGACTAACACAATTAGACTTTGAGTAATGACACTTTTATTCTGAAGACCATTCTCACAAAATGTAACTTTTTATCCACATACAAGGAGCAACCCCACAGAAAACTTTTCTTTCTCAATTATACCCACCTTTCTTTCTCAACTCGTTTCCTCCCCCTTGGCCTTTCCTTAGTTTACTTTTTGTATTGCTGCTGGGACGGTTCGTGTCTTCTATTCCTGCATAAAAACATTACTGACTGGTATGGACGTACAGCAACCCTTCCTTTACTACCTTTCTGGGTACTTTATTATTGTTTCTATAAAGGAGCTCGCTTATTTTCTCAACTTCTAATTTCCTCCACTCAACTCCCAACAACTTTCTGCTAATTACCTCTTTTTAAAATATTAACCAAACAAAAATTGCTCTCTTACTTCCTCCTCTCCCTTTGACTTCCAGTTTAGGAGAAACAACTCGATTTGTGAGTTCTTCACTTCTCTGTACTTAGTATTTATATCCTTGTTTCTCCTCCCTTTCGCACTGTGACAACTTTCTTTTTACTTTAATCGCTCATGGCTTTTTCACTGAGGTAATTAAATTGTATTTATGCTTAAAGGCTAAAAAGCTTTGAATTATTTACAGAGCAACTTTTCATCTTTGAGAAGGATAATTAAAATTACAAGGTAAACGAACAGGCTAATTTGACTACACATTTTTTTGCAGTTTTATTGGGGTACTTATAGTGATTATAAAGGCCTTAATTGCATTAAAGGTCTGGTAGTCTTTGGGCAGTTGCATTGAGCTATACTATTCTGCAGACTGCCCTAGAAAAACTAATAAAAACAATACTACTACTACTGCTGCTACTACTACTACTACTACTACTACTGCTACTGCTACTACTACTACTACTACTGCTACTACTACTACTACTA
>JAQFZX010001022.1:0-37871 GCA_034682405.1 Hydroisotoma schaefferi | reverse complement strand
GGAATTATTTCGGGGTGGGGAATTATTGTTTAAAATGGCCCGAACCCCCTGGGGAATTATTTCGGGGTGGGGAATTATTGTTTAAAATGGCCCGAACCCCCTGGGGAATTATTTCGGGGTGGGGAATTAAATCGGGAAATACGGTAATTGGAAGGTGTATGGATTATATGTTCATCAAGGCGTTTCCACGGTTTTTGGCTGGCTTGTCTTTTTCCCCTCTTAGGTGGTCCGAATCTTTCGATTTTTGGATTTTTTTATTTTCGGAAGTTGTACAGGAAAATAACACGAGCTTTGCATAGCAACGCCAAACGTTTTTTATATGAATCTAATCCTTGTTCTAAGATTCTCACTGATCTGTGGAAAAATGTATTTTATGATTTGCGACTTCGATATGGATTCCCGAACTAATGCCGATAGGAAATTATTCTTTCAAACCCCGATTTGCCATTAGACTCACTTGGGAGTTATTCTGGCGAATCTTGCAAAATCCCTTTTAATTCATGGAAAGGCGTTTTTTCGTTCAAATCTGTCATTTTCATACAGTTACAGTTCAACTTTAGTGAAACTTTAGAAATACTGATGGTGCTACAATAGCAAATTTTATGAAACTTTTCCTACTACTAGCCCCTCAAAAATCAGCCCACAACTTCATAACATAAGAAAAAATTTAAAAAATTAATTTCCAAGCTGGCTATAAAATATCTCGTTTTCCCGTATTGATTCGAAATCGTTAAAAAAAACCCTGAAATCGAAAGATTCAGACCACCTAAAATAGGAAAAGAAGACAAAAAAAACCGTGGAAACATCTTGATGTTCAAGAAAATGATTCAATGCTTTATAAGTGGTGGATAGCTTAGAAGATGGATTCTAATTATCGGTTCAAGATATGTTGAAGAAGTTATTTATGCAAAAGCCATTAAACAGGATGAAATTTTAATAACCAACCGAACCGAGTTATTGTTTTGGACGCAAATTATAGCATTAAGTTTGAATCTTATTCACATAAAGTAATTTAATGAACGGCAAAACATTCCCATGCTTTACTTGCGTCTTGTGAACTGAACGGTGATGCCAGAAAGTAATTAAAAAAAATTAAAGAAAGTAAATATTTTGCATAGCAGCCAGACAATATAATAGTTCTGGCTCATCGTCCGAAATAAATGGTCTGAAAAAGCTAATTAAATAACGAAAACAGTAGCCGTAATGGGACTGAGACAAAAATAACATCGATGCTAACAATTGTATGCTTTAACGCAATCAAATGATGATTGGCAGTTACTTATGCAAGCGTCTAGATAGCATATGAGTACAATAATTGAAAGTTACAAATGTTTGAATTTAAATTGATACATGGTGTTTTATTTTTCTCTCAATAAAATCTCAATATTCAGTATTAAATGGATACAACGGATGGTCTTTAACCCATTCTAGAGCACAGGCCCTTCCGCCGCAGTTCAATCCATTGATATAGTTTATATCGTCTGTTCCAAGCTCGAAATCAAAGATGGATATGTTTTCAATTAATCGATTCATATGGACCGATTTTGGGATCACGACCAATCCTCGCTGAATCTGGTTAATAAATTGCTCTTCTATTAACCCCATCCTAGCGAACAAATTAAGCTTAGAAATAGTTCAACAAAATATGATGCACTCACTCCCCACCGTAGAACAACTTGTGCGGGTGACTTTCCATGCTTTTTGGCCAAAGAGATGAGCCTGGGATCATCTAATAACTTTGGGTCGGTAGGCTTAGCCCAGGGTCTATCTGGGGACCCTAATGGGCTGTATGCGGTCATCACAATCCCTTTCGATTTACAAAATTCTAACAACTTCGCTTGGTTCAGATATGGGTGACACTCAACCTAATGTAACCGAGATGATATTATTGGTCAATTATTTATTAATCAAACCAACGTTTACATGGACGATGGGAACTTCGTTCACTTTTATTCCACCAAAATACTGCAATGGAAGTCTTCGGACTTCGTGGAAATAAATACCTGATTGATTACAGGTTTGACGGTGCAATTAGTAAGAAGCCGGTTAATCTGTTGGCTATTGAAATTGGAGACGCCTATGGATCGAACAAGCCCTTGCTTGACGCAATCTTCCAATGCTTTCCAAGTATCCAGGTAGTCCACTTGACTATAGACGAACTTACCGTTGGCATCTTTGGGAAACATGTCACCGCCTTCTTGATAAGCCATAGGCCAATGGATCAAGTATAAGTCTAAGTAATCCAAACCTAAATCCTTCAAAGATTTTTGCAGTGCTATTGGCACCAAATCTGGTCGGTGAAAAGTATTCCAGAGCTAAATTTTTTACAAGCCACACACAATGCATAAACATATAATATGCTTTGAAAAATCTAATTAAAAATCCTTCGATTTGTAAAAGAAATTCCTACCTTGCTGGTAATAAATAGGTCTTCTCTTTTCACAACGTTTTCCTTAATTTTGGTATGGATTGCTTCCCCAACTTCCGCTTCATTTTGGTAAGCCGCGGCCCCATCAATGTGTCGATAGCCAGCGTCTATTGCATCTTTAACTGCAGCAACCACCTCACCAGGCTTGGACTTAAAAGTTATAATATTACCAAGTAACTATTCAGAATTCCTTACCGGTTTTCATACTATTCGTTTCTTTAAAAATGCATTAAACATAATATATTAGTCGTCAAACCTTCCAAGTACCGAGTCCGAAGACTGGCATGTCAAATCCGCTATTCAATCGAACGTTAGGGACTTTCATTTTCATTAAAATATATGTTGGAGAAGTGGGACCCAAAGAGATGTAAAAGGAATGAAAGATTATTTCAATATGCATGCAGACTTCGCTAGAGATTCAGTGTTTAAATTTTAATTTAGAGGAGCAGCGATTATAATTCTGACATGTACTTGAAAGCTGCTTATCAGTGTGAACTGATTAAGCTGTGCCATATGCATATGGAAATGTCACTCTGGATATGCATACATACTTTTTATCATCCCAATTTAAAGCGCATCTATCTCACCAAGCAGATATAAAATGAAGCAAGGCCTGCACTAACTAGGAATATTTTTTAACATAGTATGCCATGTTTAATTCAAAAACATGTTCTTTACACGTTTTAGCGTAATTAAAAGATTATGATTAATTATATAAGTTGTTGAACAATGGACGAAGACACGGACTGTTAAATAACTCTGGGTTAATATTATTAAATGAGTAATGGGTTTGACAGTAATGTTTCATGAAATAGACACCGATTTATGGTAAATGCTTTCCAAACATTCGAGGTAACACAATAATTTTAATAATATTAAAATTATTCCAAAGTTTCTGTTTAGTCACACATTCATTTTGCCGTACTGCAGCTTTTCTATTGTAGTAAAATGATAAATGAGCATAAAAAAGAAATCACCTACGCATTGCATACATGAATACAATGCTTAAAAAGCCTTTCCTCTCAGTGATTATAACCTACTGAGTGAGTAGAGCATGCATTATTGCATCAGTAACAAGGATTGGTTGATTTGATATCATCATAAATGTTTTATCAGACTACCGTTTATTACATCTGCCTAATTCTTCTTTCATCTTACACGCATTTTAAAATAAACTCTAAACCGTTGTTCTCTTATGTGGCTAGAATTACTATTTAGAAAACTAGTACTATGCATAATGCTTTGCTTGTCCGTCCCTTGATATACTTTTACTCATGTGCCATTATTTTAAACCAGACTTGAAGCAGTTGCCTTTCCCTACTTTTTACTTTCCCATGGTTGAACATGTACCTCGTACACGTGAAATTGGCAAGAAGTGCTGCAGCAAAAGCAATGCAACGGGAACGGAAAAATACTTGACTAACTAGAACAAACCTTACCCACAGTACTCCAGAAGTCCTACTACATATATAGGCAGTAGCCATAGACAAAGTATCTTTGGGCAGCAGTAGCATCCCTAAAAGTAAGCATAAAATAAAAGCAAGGAGAGACGGGAAGAAACCTTACATACTATTTTCTAAAGAAGCAAGATTAGTAGGCTAGCAAGGAACCGTAGAAGTACATAGTAAGGGAGATCAATGCGGGGACCACGTATACACGATGTCCCCATCCATGATACAGTCATCATTTAACCAAGAAAAAAGACCGGAAACGGGTCACGGTAAAATCCCCAAAAACTAAGGACCCTCCTCACCTCCAATTAGTGTTGAAGGGACCAGCTTTCACATGATTTGTAAAGGCACCCTTGCCGAAACCAGGGCCATGCGCGGAGATTATGCGGGTTTCCTGCCTAAATTTCAATGTGGTCTGGTCATAATAATATTCGCACTATTACTTTACGGATTGATACTACACGTTAGCTTACAGACTTACTCATCTTACCATCAGCAAAAGCTGAACAGAGGACGACCGATTCTTACATTCATTCACTAATAGAAATTAGCATTATATAGTGAGGAACTTTTTCTTCTCTGTCTTTACAAGAAAAAGTACGAACATTGCATTGCTAAAAATTACTGCAAAGATTAATTGCACGGCTACTTAGTACTGACTACTACCATCACACTAGGGTAGGGAGATACAGACAGAGATCGCAGTGAATCTTGAATCCCTGCTCGCTAAACAACCAATCGATCTTCCTTCACTACTACTGATACTATTTACTATAAGCAAACGGAATTTAATAATCAAATATTATGTAAAATAATACTACACTTAATCCTGAGCTCGGCATACTTGCTCTTTCATTCCGCAGTCGGATTTCAAGATCATCTCATCCGATCCAGTTGTTTTATTGTACTAGCTTTACCATCAGGATAAGGACTTAATCTATAGCCAGATATACTCATTGTGGTATTTATTTCAAGGTACACTTTACTTCTCCAAAACATCTACAATTCCTTCTTGGGGTTTTGCATTACTATTACTACGTGCACTAAAGCTGGCAGGGCTCGTCTTATCATAATTTAATCCAATTGTAAGAAATAAAAGACTGACATTCTTTAAAACATAGTCAATCAGAAATATACTAACAGCATTTGCATTACTCGAGCAGTCTTTGTACTCTACTACACACGGGGCAGTCCCAATTACTATACGCTACTGACTCTCGAGTTCTCAGTTCCGTGGTGGCATTATATTATTGCATTGCAATTTTTTTGCATTGATTCAAGTGCGGTTGGTTGCGTTAAAACTTTGACTTGACTGGTTGGTCGTTTAGTTGGTTAATATTGCGTTGACTGTAGCACAGTTTGCTCTCATGTCGTTGGACTCTTTTGTTTTGGTTTAAGGGAATTAGCACTAATCGAGCTGACGCGTTGGGCTGAATCTGTTTATGTTTTAGCATGACAATTAATTAATTACCTAGAACAAGTTTTTTTAAAACAACTTAAGAGCTTTAAAGGAAATTATAAAAGAGCTTTTGGACAGTGATTTGCCTGATTGCCTCTCTGCTTTTAATCGCACAACTATCGATCCAAGATTCTGGACTTCTTTTTTTATCAATTCAGCCTTGCCGTCTATGGAACTTTTTATCATCTATACATACACTACTTCATTGGGTTGGCCGTAAGGGCTTTTGATTAAAACTGGTTTTTACAAAGACCAACTCACATTCATATAATTTGAGGACTTTACACCATCCGACGAAAGGTCCAGGAGAAAGTTGGCATTCGTCAAGTTGGCGGAGGCGAGGTAGTAAAATAATTGCATTATTTGTCTCTCTATTCTGTACATTTTTTTTTACATATATCTCTACTTTTACTACTTCGCTTAACTTGTACACAACTACTGTATTGAGGAGCATGTACAGTTTAATTTGTAATAAAATTAACTGCAATACCTACTGAAGAGGTTGCAGTGCAGTTGCAGCAAGTTGCATGCATATCATATCAGTACACAAGGCAAGATCCTGGCTAATATAAGGACTACGTACTAATCATGCACTAGTCCGCACTAGTCAGATATATTATGCAGGGTTGCAGCTTTTTTTTGTAAAATTCCAAGTCAGCTTATTAAACTATGTACTACAGTAAAAGAAATAAAAACTCCTGCTATTGCCATACCAATGACAGACAGACCTTTACCACAGCACGGCTACCATATATTTCCGTTCCCGTACCTACATTATCATCTTGAATCATGCAAGCTTTATTTTATAGTTATCATCATTTTTATCCTCTTCTATCCAAACTTCAGCTGATTTGAAACTTGGTTTAATAAGGAATACATACTATAAGAAATTGGCTAATCTGTCACACGAAGTCTCACATTCCTCAGCTGTAGTTGTAGGCTCTTTCTAGCCGGAGTATTGAGTAAAAAAAACTTCAGCCTAATTGTCGTTTTTGGACATTTTCTAATAGTGGATAGCCGGTGTTTGCTGCTATTAATTAATTCGGGGAATCTTTCAACCAAATCAACCAGGCTTGGAACAACTTGTACGCGTATTTAACTTCTGTTCATTTGGGTTAAAATCGGTCGGGACCGTTTATGCTCTCCGTCGTGCAAATATGTGAGTAAAGAGTTTTAACTTGTATGAAAGTTTGCTTGTACATTGTATCTGTCGTATGCAGTAATATTGGTTTAGTTTTATTTGCAAAAAAATATTTATTAAGCCTAGAGATACGGTTTATTTCAACAGCAAGGCCATTATTATCCGATTATGCTCTTCTTTCATTGTCAAAACGGAAACAATGATTTTGTCCACTCATATTTAAAAGTATTACTATAGGTTCATGGTTGATTCACTTGTTTCCTATAAATAAATATTCAAAGCTAAGTTAATTTTTGGTGTCCATAATAATGAACAGAAATAAAATGTTCTGCCCTAGTTATTTTTTTTACCTTGGCCATCCGTAATAGTATTTTCCAAATGTCTTAAGTCAATTTACACATTTCTTCAGATTTAGGTAGTTAGGTAGGTTGAAGTAATTCATGGGCAGTACTCCTGCACTAGAATCGGCAAATACCTATTCAGTTGTTCTGCATCAAAACAAAAACACAATAACAACAGTCATGAGCTGCATGCCGTAGCAAGTTAAACTGTAAAGTAAGGTTAGGGTTCAGACGGCAATTTGTGCTGGTTATAGTAGTATTCGTTAACTTCTTGAAATTTGAAGATGTCTTTCGGTTCTTGCAGTATTGGTTCAGGTTCAAATCACTTAAGCGTGTATGCTCATTCTAGTTGTATTTAAGTTAGCTACGGTTTATAGGAAGTATTTATCAGTATAGGGGTTGTCGTAGTAAAAACTGGAATTAAGAATGAATGAGACTTACGCTAGGTTGGGGTTGTTGTGTTGAAAGGCAGGCTTGGTTACTGGTTAGCTGAAGTAGTATGTCTTGTATGCAATGTCATCGTTTTATTAATGGCTGAAGCTAAGTCTTGATGCTTTTTCTGCTATATTTATTTCTTTGTTTTTATTATCAACACTTTAGTTGACTTTATGTGGAATTTTCACATGAATGTTAATAATCCTAACGACCAAAGATAATTCAGAAAAGTGTACGCATCTCGTCTTGATTCTCCTGTCAAAGAATCCTTACTCTATTTCATACACTTTAATTTATACGAAGTGTCTTTCAGTCAGGTTTGCTTGGAAAAAATGAAAACGAATAATTTGTAACACGTAACATTAAATATGAAATTTTGAGAATACGCCAGATTTATATTTTTCATTCAATTTTGAACTTTTCCAACAGTAGTTAAATAATAGTACTTAATTTATAGTTTCGTTTTCTCAGCATCAGAAGAGTTTCATATTTTAATTTGTGTGATTTTTCGTGGAAACGTTTGGGCTAGGCAGTGGCAGTAAAGGCTAGAGCATCTACGGAAATCTAAACAAGGGAGTTATTATGATGAATTCAGCTAAGTGGCGTCTGTAACGGTATTTTATGTTCCTGTTTTATTACTTTGGGAAATTAATGAGTAATTTAGAAGACGTTAAGTAGAATTAGTCAAAACATTTTCGACATTTTCGAGACCAAGAGTAAACAAATTTTCATAGGGTTTCAGTTTCCCCGACGACTTTCGACGACAAGTCACAAGTTTATCATTGTGTTTTAATTTAAGCCTGACTGATTGAGTTAACTCCGTTTTTTTCGTCGTTGATGGCTATTAGTATTTTAATAAAACATTCATATCACTAATACAGATACAGACTAAGGGTGAGCCAGATTTAGGTTACACTCTGCGCCTGGGAACTGAGAAATCGGTCACACACTACCTTAAGTAGTTTTAGTTATTAAGGCTTGTGTAGCAAAAGCCTTTATGTGAATGACCGATCACTCTGGCTGCATGGCTGGCTGGCTGTCTGTTAGTGCGATAACTTTTGAACGGTTAAACTTTTTAATGTTCTGTTTTCGGCGAGATGTTATTGGGGTTCTAACTTAGATTGAGTTCGAAAGTCGACCTTGTGGACCACACTCCTCAAGGTCAACGGTCACAGGTCACGAAAAGTTTAAATAGCAACCCCTATCAGGTGGGGTGTCGTTTTAAAGCTATTTACTAGTAGAGTTCAAAAAACGTGTTTGTATCGCTATATGACTCTCAGGTCAAAAGTTATGACCTTCAGAAGGTCACCATAGGGCAGAGTGAGACTCTAGTACCTAATGGTACCCACAACCATTTATAAACCTACGTGTAAACAAAAGCGTAAAAATCCCTTAAAAATTCCTAATAAACGCAAGCCTTAGTTACGCCCGTTTACAACGGTTTATTCCATCAGGAACCGTAAGGAATGATTTCATAAGAATAACAGAGTAAAATAATGGTTTACTTTAAGCATGTTTTTTTATTTTTGTTCAACTGCTTTTTATGTAAATTGAGATTATATGTAAATATAAATGTGTGTGACTGATCACCATTGACATGTTATTTTAAACTTGGCACACACTGAAAGGTTTATGTCCAAATGATAAAAATGTAAGAAGTTAATTCATTAAAAGCTTAGATGCATTAACACCACAGCATCATCTTTTTTTGGGCAACAAAACATACCTACAGTTAATGACTCAAAATGAGTTTACATAACCCCCAAAAGCACAGTTAACAATACATTCGTAACATTTAAAGCTGACTGATCTGAACTGATCTACTCTGGATCATAAATTCATGTGTATTAAACTTAAAACTTTAGACATTATTAGTGGGTTGTCGATCCAAGATCCGGTCAAAGTTTACGCAACACCGCTACACACTTAAGTTGTAGCAATACTGCATCTCCCTATACTTACTTACCCTTCGCTTCCTGCAATAGTAAACGCTGAGCATGCCTAGGCAGCCCTGAGCTGAGGTTGGTTAAAAGTGTAACCTAATAACAACATGTTACTTTTATCCGCCTTGTTGTCTGCATTAGTTATCAGAAAAGCCCGATTCATTTCATTACTAATTTAATCTTTTTGAGATATGCAGAAAAGTAAACTCGTTTTTACTTATCTCTTTACTCCACATTTTAATAGTATTATTAATGAGCAACCAGTTCCCTTCGGCATCCTTTAAAAAATCAATCTCATCGTCAAGCACCGACCAAGTTGTCCAGTGCCAGTGTTCCTATCCATTCCTTCCGTAGCTTACCTTTTTAAACTCCACTTTTGACTTTCGACTCCAACGCAATATCAAGGATATTTGTGTCACTTCACATCACTAGTCTCGATTTGAGTAGTATACAAACTATCATACTTCATTGGTTTCGTCTCAGTCTCAGTTTCATATTGTAGTTAGTACCTTCCTGAATTGAATTGAATTCAGGAAGGTTTAGGAAATCTTCATTCAGTGTCATTCTCATTCCCATTTCAAAATACAAGTATATTGTTCTCCCAACGGTGACACTATATTAATAAACATTATCGATTGCCGTTACGAGTACGTCATGTCCTAAATTGTTCCCTGCCTACTAGGGATGAAGGATTAGGTCAGATTTCTGTATCCGAACAGTAAATAAATTGTAGGTTAAAAACGGGAAAGGGTAGCATTTTTGTCCTTCAGTAGATTAGAATAAACAAGACATTGTGTGCGATAAGGTGTAATCCAAATAAAACTGGAACAATCAAGGATCATGTTGTTGGACTCTACAAAGCCCAACTGGCAAAAGGGATTGCGAGAATCCCAGAGACCCAGAGATATCGAAGATGACCTTTTTAAGAAACTGAGAGTACCTTTGAGTTTTTAAATGATGACCCTGGTGAATTTATTGTAAACACCGAACAAAAAAATGATTTAATTAAATTGAATTGAATTGAAAAATTTGATATCATTGGTGTTGGAATATTGGAAAAAAAAGCTGACTGAATTATATAAAATACCTCCTTTGTATGCTCCCCTCGTTTAGCCTAACGCACCCTTTTTTAACCAACGAAAAAAACAAATGTCCTGCGCTGCGGCATATGGTCTAGGATTTAGAGTACGACTTTGTTTTAGCCCAGGCAAATGTGCTTATGTAGCCACGCTTATGTAGTCTGTGTCTCCGCTCGATAACTCGAGAAATATAGACACCACAGTTCCAAAATTTTGCATAGTGGGTCCAGTGCCGCTTTTGCGGTTTAGTTTTGTTAACCAGCCCCCACGGGCCTGAAATTTCGAAAAATGTTTCACTTTTTTTGTTCAAAAGTATCAAATAACAGTATTTTCGGGAAAGTCCGAAGGTGTAGGCACCCGTGGGGGTCAGATGGATCCGATTGAATCAACAATTTCCAAAAAAGATATTCTTTACTTTTATTCAAAAGTACCAAATAACAGAATATTTTTAGTAAAATCCAAAGTTTGAAGTACCTGTGGGGATCAGAACGACCCCCACTGACAAGAAATTTTGAAAACGTATGCACCTCAGTTTAGTTAAAAAAACATGTTACAGATTATTTTTGGTAAACTCAGAAAATTTAGACAACCGTAGGAGTTGTAGACTGAAATTTTTTGAAAATTATGGAACTTCCGTTTATTCAGAAATCGGAAATAAGCAACAAACAAAATGATGTTTGGTAAAACCGATCGGGCTGGTTTACACACTTAAACCTCAAAATCGGCCATGGACCATATGGCCAATATGCAAAATTTCGGAGCTGTGGTGGCATTCTTTCGAAAGTTATCGATGCCATACACGGACGGACGGGCGGATTGCGTGGCTACATAAGCCCAATTGACTGTGCTAAAACTACATTCCTACGCTGCGCTATTCCAAGGTTTACTTCTTGCCGACTCCGAAAAAGGTAAGTAAGTTCAGCCGAGTTATGCTTTCCTCGCAAAAATCCATTACCTTTCTTTAAGCTAATCCTTTCACCTAGCTATTCTCTTCTTTCTCGTCTGACTTGTGTTGGCATAGTTATTTGCTTTGTTTGAAAATAAAATTGTGGGGCTGTTAAAATCGTCGCCACGTGTTAAAAAGTGAGTTTACATGGGTATTTATGGTTCTCCCTTTACGTAGGGGCTTTTTTATTTTACGGTCTCAATATTACGGTTCCACATAGCCACGTTAAAATTTAATTAAAAACCTCCTCTGAACAGCTAGCCGAGCCTGTCTAATGCTTATTTCCTAGGATCTTATCAAGGTCCTGAACTCCCCTTCGTCGGCATGGTTTTTTTTAGTCCTTGAGAAGATTTAGACTGAATGAGCAATACTTGAACCGAGTCTCTTGGTATCATGGTTTGGACATGAGATAAGGAACAGGGTTGCCAGATGGGCATAAATATAAAGGAGAGGGGGTTGCATCATTAACATTTAAATGGCATGTTTCATAAATTCAGTCATTCTAAACTCCAAAAAAAGAAATGTTAATTTTATTAAAGAAAAATAATTTTATGCAAAGACAAGCTACAACTTCAAAAAACCGCACACTTTTTTAAAGCTTCTTCATTTGGTATTGGTGACCCAGTGGGTTTTCTAAGTAAAATCTATGGGTGCAGCTGCCAGAGCCCATCCAAGGGGTTTTTTAGATGAAGAGCTGATTAAAGTAAACGAGATGTGGGAGCTCTGTCCCCATACCCCGTTTTAGCAGTGTGAACCGAAGGGGCTGGAGGTACCGTATTTCCCGATTTAATTCCCCCCGAAATAATTCCCCATGGGGTTCGGACCATTTGAAAAATAATTCCCCAAGGGGAAAAAATTCCGATCCCTCAAATTGAAGCTTTTTTAATGAGATATTTAAAGTTAACTTTCTCAAAGGATGTTTAAACGGTTTTAAAAGAGCAATACCAAAAATAATTTTGAGAAGGGTTTTTTACCATAAAAATTTCGAATTAATTTATAATAAGCAAACGAGAAAGCAGTTTTATACTACCTGTAAAAAAAACAAAAATTTTTTTTGAATTACAAAATTTTTTTTTGTAATTCAAATAAGGAACTACTTCAGAAAATGAACATAAATGAAACAAAAAATTACTAATATTTTAAAATTGCCATTCAAAAAATTAAACTGAAATTTTATTATTTAAACGATTCATATTCTTTAGTTTAATTGGATATTCTTATTCACTCAATTTCAGTTTTAAAATAATTATGAATTACTGGGAACGGCTGGTTAATTTTTTCATTTTGAAAGACAAATTCAGCAAAAAAAGTTCAAAAAGTATATTTTTTGGTGGAACTTTTCATTAAAATTACTACTAAAATTATCAAAAAGTCTGGGTCCTCAACAAAAAATTCGATTGAAATAATAATTCCCCACCCCGGAATAATTCCCCACCTAGGTTTAGATCCCCATGGCAAATCGGAGTTTGAAACAAAAATTCCCCAGGGGAATTAAATCGGGAAATACGGTACTTACGTATTTCTTAGAGAAAGAGTTTAAAGGTCTGAATAGAGCCTACCCTTGCAGTCTGTCCCTACTCGCCTGGCTCTGACCGTTCGAAACCAGGCGACACTATGACCGTTCAACGAATAAGCAAACCGAGATGCTTGAGGCGAGAAGAGACCCCAAAGGTTGTGCTCTACACAGCCTTTTTAACTTTTTCTCTGAAAAGAAGGGGAATATCCAAGGGCCTATAGGCCTTATGGGTTAAATTGATATTTACTAACTTACCAAATGGGAATGTATTGGTTAATTTTTTTGGAATTATTACGCTTTCAGTCACAGTACCCTGTACATTATTAGTCCAACATTTATCAGAATCATTCCGTATTCTTGAAACACCATGGTAACAAAACTAGGTCTAAAAGTTTGTTTGGAACCATGTTTACCGACAACCCAGGGTAATAAAGTTCCCAGCGTTTTATATGATATTCCCAGCGTTTTATGACAAATTTCCCAGCGTTTTTTTTTAAAAAAAGTTCCCAAAATTCATGAAAAAGAAGAATGAAAATATGATGCAGGGTAAGACAAAGCCCCCATTTCCCAAAATTGGTCATCCTAGCACGTGGTTTGGTCGTAGGTTTGAGTTTGACATTGGATGATCATATTTCCGTCCGCTCCGCCTACTCCCTCCTATCTAGCCCTAGTTAAACTTTTGAAATGGGGCAAACCTGATAACGATTCCCGACTGTTACTGTGAGTACTTATAACTCACTCACAGGGTCGGACAAAGGATCATGTGGATTGAAGAGACCTCGTTTCTTTTTACCTTCACCTTATCATCTTTCTGTCTCTCTTTTATTTCAGATGTAAATACCGGACTGGTCTTCTTGAGTGATTGATGAAGGAAAAGTAATAATCAGTGGGTCCGAACGGAACAACGGTTGTGTAGAGTCAACCTCAGAACTACCATACTTTATTATAATAAATCCAGACATTTTACTGCATGTCCTATCATATTGTCTGCTACCGGGAAGGAAGTGCCAGCCACCACTAAACCAAGACAAGTAGTACTAAACTCTTCTCAGTCGGTCAGTCTCCTCTGAAGGTGGGTAAGGGTACACGGTACACGACCCGGGTAGCAGGGATAAGGTATACTCCCTGACCACAGTGTTGGGGCAGTTAAGTTTCTTCTCAGCCCATCAAGGGCTAATTAACATCTCAATGCCACACAGGGTACGGACTAACCAGTGCCGATCTATTGTCGCAAACTGGTATACTTTTCTATCCTGACATCAACTCATCTGTCATCTCCGATCTACATACATTTCATGTACCCTTTCTACCTTAAGTGGCTTCCTAATAAATTAGAATTGGCAATCTCCATCTCGTCTCATCATCCTCCGCCTAGTATTCCTATTTCGACTCTGCCTTGTATCAACAACTAGTCGTGGGTTATCATCATCATCACATCATGCATTACACAATCCGGGGTTATAATGTCTTGTTGTGAGAGTAATGCGGAAGTTATGAGGATATTTATCGAAAATAGTTTCCAATCACCTTGCTTAGTTTGCACCTATAATTATTATATGGTTTTTGAGGAAGGAGTGAACAAGTGCTGACCAAATACTTACTTTATACCTCTCCTTACAAAGTTAGCGTATAATGGGACAAGTACAGTTGAGGTGTGGAGCGTTGTGGTTTCTGTGGTTTATTCCTACCCTGCCCGTATTCGCTCGATCTTTCAGCTCCGACTTTATTGAGAATTCATACGTTCGTCGTAGTTTTGATGAGGGAGGGTCAGCGTTACGAATTTTTAGTGTTCAACAAGTCAAGATAATCTCAGACGTTTTTGAAGTACTTATTCCACAAGACGACGCTTTTAATTCTATTTATCTGAGCGGAGAAGGATTTCACAAACCGTTCCATGTAGGATTGACACTCATACCTCGTCAATTTGGTGGAATATGTTCACAAAAAGATGTTATCAACCTTGGGTTCCCATCTCAACGAATCATTCGTGTAGGATCATTGGACGATGCTATTTTATATACAAAGCTCCAGTTGCCGGTCAACCAAACTTTCTACGTCTGCACAAAGATCTCCAAGGAGGATGAGTGGACGCATCATGGCCAGAATGTATTTTTCAACACTTTGTCCGCATCCCTCGTGGGATCTCAATCTCAATTGTAAGTGGACATTTTCAGATTTAGCTTAATAATTGCAATAATAAAATCATTAAAAATTTGTGTTTTAATAATGTTGAAATATTTAAGCATAAACGGATGATTTGAAACGTATTATTGAAGGAAAACGTGTGTGTAGCTAAAGTTTAAATGGAAAAGGCATGTACAGAGATAGATATTTATATTTCACTTGGATACAACATTTGTTAGCAGTTTGTTCATTTTAGAGTACATTTGCATCAGTCGTATTAAATGCTTCTCTTATGCACACACATGACCCCATGACATGGAACATTTATTACTTTCGGATATTGTAAACAACCACTGCATGATTAAACATACTTTATAACAATTCTAAGAAGATTCTGATTCTAGAGCAGTTCTTTACTCGGAATTTAAATTTGCGTTGATAGTTGATGGAGCAGAACTCTTCGTCAAGGTGTGCTCTACTTATTTAGCTCTTTAGTTCCATATTTTCATCCAACCAACTCTATATGCTCAACTTTAATTTTTATAAATGAATGAGCTGCTTTCGTGTGTCGCAAAACATGACGAAGTGTATGTAAGGCTGCTCTGTGAGTAAACAGATTAATCCCAGTAGGACGGTACGGTACGGTACAGGACAGCTACAGCCTGTAACATATGCAAAATTTTAGGGCTCTGCGTTAAAATATTAATTTAAGAAAGATCCCGTTAACGCTTGCTTTTTTTTCATTTCATTCTGTGCATATAAAGACCATAAACTGACTTACTACTTGATGGCTGTATAGAAAATTCAGTTTCAACTTAAAGACTTTTGATCATGGTAAAATAAAAATTATGCATTTCTCCTTAAATCCTATGCTATCATAACGAATTATGAATTTGTGAAACAATATCCCTTTATTAACAATGAGGAAGGCTACTTTTATTTTCAATTAATCTGATACTCTGGTCGTCTGACCCCGACCGTACCGTGGCCTATGAAAAATTGGGTTCTTCCTATAACAAGTGGGTAATATTTGGCGACAGGCGAACTTCCTTAAGACCGAATTTAACGCCAATAGCAAATAATAGGGACTGAGATTAACTCTCGAGAAAAACCAGGATACTATAATGATATTTCTATTTGCTTAACCTTAGAAATTCAGCGACAGAAAAGGCAGATCCTGTGCAAGAACCTTTTTTCCCTAGTCAACCAGAAATTGCTCAAAACAGAGTGGCTACAAGCAAAAGAGTTCATCGACGAAAAAGATCCATTACAAAGACTGCAGTACCTGAAGTAGAAGTTTTGGGATTTAGCTTTGAATTTGAGTCTGATAAAAAGCGAATTGAATATGATAACCATGGATCACCTCGTGTACTTGAAAACATGATCGTTACAATGAGATTATTTGGGAAATTCAAGGAAAATACGTATTTAAAGCTGACGAAGTTTCAGAAATGCGACGACCCTAATAATCTACAAAAAGGATACCTGATTGTTAGTTACAATCATAATAAACACATGCTTAAGAATGTACAAACTCTCTCTCTGACTGTTGTAGATGAATTCGGGTTATATTTAAAGTGTCGTTTTATAGGACGTGGATCCTTCTGGAACCATGGGAACAGTGTCACTCCAGATTCCGCAGGTTGGAGAGTTGAATGAGGTGTACTTGTGTCTTAAAACGGAGGAAATGCCAAATTACGTCCGTCAAGGTGAAAGCACTGCCGAAGGAGGAATGCCAGTAAAGCCTTGGCTTGTAATCAAATTGTACAAAGCGATGCTCCCCATATGGCTGCATATTTCTCTGCTGACCGTTCTATTAGTTTTATCCGGCCTATTCTCAGGGCTCAATCTCGGACTGATGAGTCTTAACAAGACAGACTTAAAGATAATTATAAACACTGGCTCAGAAAGCGAAAGAAATTATGCCGCGCGGATAGCTCCTGTTAGAAATCATGGAAATTTCCTTCTTTGCTGTCTCCTGTTCAGTAATGTTTTGGTTAATGCGTCCCTTACTATTTTGGTTGATGACTTGACTTCTGGCCTTATCGCTATTGTGATGTCCACTTTGTCTATTGTTATTTTCGGAGAGATTATTCCTCAGGCAATCTGCTCTCGTCATGGACTTGCGGTCGGGGCTAGGACCATCTTCGTCACCAAATTCTTTATGTTTCTTACGTTTCCTTTAGCCTATCCATTGAGCAAGATATTGGATAGAATTTTGGGTGAAGAAATCGGAAACGTTTACACAAGGGAACGGTTGAAAGAGTTGTTACGGGTAAGCATTACTGTTATGTTTACAGATAATTGTTATATGGGTGACACCGGTAATAGTTGAGTGATTGATTAAATAGATATCTTTACTCAGGTAACAAAAGATCATCATGGTTTAGAGACTGAAGAGGTTGGAATTATATCTGGGGCTTTGGAAATGAAAACAAAAACTGTAAGTGACAATAAGAAGGCTTCATGTGAAATCGGTTCTATCCATCTGGTTGTATTCTTACTTCGTGTTAATCTTTGATTTCGTTTGTTCTATAGGTGAAAGATATAATGATTCGGCTGGATAATGCATTCATGCTACCCATAGACGCTGTTTTGGACTTTGACACTATGGCAGAAGTAGAATACCATGGTAAAGTGTGCCATTACGAATAAGGCTTTGAATTGTGCAATTGTTTTGATGGCGAATTTATCTTTTTAGGGTATTCCCGAATTCCTATCTACGAAAGGGATAGAGCCAACATAGTTGCACTGCTAAATGTTAAGCAATTAACTCTGTTAGATGCCAATGATAATATTCCTCTGAAAACGGTCATAGAATATTATCAGAACAGCCTATTTTTCGTTTTTGAGAACACCCGACTTGACTACATGTTCCGAACGTTTAGAGAAGGTATATTGTATTAAGTGATCTTATGAAATTGTTCGGATTTCATTTAAAACAATTGTTATATTAATTTAGGAAGCCGGGGACATATGGCTTTTGTACAAAGAATCAATGATGAAGGTCCGGGGGACCCTTTTTATGAAACGATAGGATTAGTAACAATGGAGGATGTCCTAGAGGAACTTTTACAAGCAGAAATTATGGATGAAAGTGATAGTAAGGATATTTTAGCTCCCATCATCTTATTTTGCTCGTATATAAACCCCCACAGTTTTCCTTAAACGGTTTCATGTTCAACAGTTGGAAAATATGAAGCTCGTCTTGCCAACGCTACAACTGTGCGTCCAAAGAGTACAGTACCTTTCCATCTAATTAAAAGAAAAGCTAAGCCTCCAGTAGAGATTCCGGCTCCCTTGGCACTAGCTGCAGTTCAATTTCTAAGCTCAAGTAAACCCTTATCCGACTTCATTAAATGGAGCAAACTGTGAAGTTATTACAAATGTCTCTGGTTCGTTTGCAGGTATCGAGCCCTTTAAAAAAGAGATCATGTCTGTAACGATATTACATCGCTTGGTTGCAAGCAGTGCTCAATATATAAAAATTCCAAAGCACAGAGGAAACCAAGAGCCAACAGCATTATTTCTTTACGAAGCAGTATGTTCCATAACCAGTTTCACATTGTATACAATTCCACTTTTAAAAACTTTATTCTATTGAGAACTAAAATTGGTATAACTATTATAGGAAAAGCCTGCAGAGTATTTCATTTTGATTTTGGAAGGGAAGATTGAAGTTGCTGTAGGTAAAGAGAAACTGACGTATGAAAGTGGCCCATTTACCACTTTCGGGAAAGACTTTCTCATGTTAGAGCTGGCTGCTGAGAGTAAGTATTGTAAAGAAATCACTTAAATCACAGTCAATTGGATTCATTTTAATTTCATCCAAAAATTTAGAAAATGTTGCGACGTCGCCCATCGGCTCAGAAAAATCAGACGTGAAACCGAAAAGGAAAACCTTTATTCCCGACTACACCGTACGAGTTCTCACTGACCTGCACTACATGATGCTTAAATATAGTGCTTATAAGGCAGCAATTTTGGCCACCGAAATAGAAAGAGCTAATGCAGATCCTGGAAAGTCTATGAATAAAAATTGGCAAGATGAAATAGAAAAAGTAATTCTATAAAAAGCTTATTATTTTACACATGGGCATTTCATTTTTTTCATAATGTCTTCGGAAATACTTGGTGTCTAAACCATTAAATTGAATCCCTGTAGATGCTTGAAAGTGGGGACGACGACACAATATCTGAAGGAGGTCGTAAACAAAAGCTATCGGTTCGTGTTCAATTTAATTAGCCTGAATAACCCTTTCATGATGTATACTTAAGTCAGCTGTAGCCTGAAATGTTTCGAACTTCTAGAGAGACGAAGATTCTTGTCGCAAAATCTCTGCAATGGTAATTCAAGAAAATGAGGGTGGAGTTGGCGATCTTCCGAACGAGCAAAGTCTACTTTTAAACGAGCGTCATCAAAAAGTTCCAACGCCAACAATATGAAAGATTCAATTTCTTACGTGTATTCAGTATTCCAGCTATACTAGCCTTTCCGTTAATCGTTATCTTTTTAGCGTAGTCTTTTTTTTTATTAAATTGTATTTATTGTATAGGTTTAAACTTGGGTACTACTCGAATCCATCACCGATGAATTGACATAATATGAGTCAAACATGTTCCTTATTTATTTTCAGAGATTACACGAAAACCTATTTTCCTCAGAATAGTAGTTGTGATCAGGGAGAATTTTGCATAATATAAATAGCGCCGTCTTGATTGGTTTTTTTTATGTGTGACTTTTTGGCAGGTTTTTATTATCTGGTTCTATGTTATATATTTCTACTAGTTCCTTATGCAGTCCTAATTTATTAAGAGCAGTACATGCAATTAACTGAATGAACTTCACATTTGACATCAATTCAATTTAGATACTGGATATCTTCTGGTTGGTAGGTATGCAATAAGATGTATTTTTATTCATCCAGCAGAGTTTACGTTAATGTGCTTGCATTGAGACGTAAACTAAAGTTGCTGCTGTTGTAAATATGAAAGTGGAAATTAATTTAGCACTCTTCAAACGAGTAGAGCTCATTTGACAGTTGTATAAAAGAGGTAAAAATGGGAAATATTACAATTATATTACGAAGCTATGAGAGGTTGAGCCGGGTTGTAGTCATGAAAATTACACGCCACGAATTCCTAATTTTATTGATAGAAATTCTGTGCTCAATAAATCTAATTATGTTACTCAAAACAAATTATTGTTGAAAAATCTTATCACCAAGCGATAATTGTGTCTATATTTTTGTGCAGTGCAGCATAATAATAAATTTAAGCTCACAGGGATGTATTTTTACTTGACCTGAAGCAACTGTAATATTATTATTACGATGATTCTTTTACTGTTAATTCAAACAAACATTAATTGAGACTAACAAATAAATATATTTACGTAATAAGTCAGTAGTCTGCTCCGTTTTCTATATAATTTTAGTTTTGCTCAACCAAAGTTTTTATTAGTGGATTTCAACTAAACAAATATTAGTGTGGAAACATAATACAGCAATTGCATTTGCTTGGCAGTAACCCGTGTAGATAACTAAATAATCCATTGAGTTGTTACCCTAGAGTTACTCAATAATAGTGTCGGGTTATAAGAATAACAAAACCTCTCATCATAATTCACAGTAATTATTATCAGAAGAACCTTCATGATCTATTGAGGCCCTTGATTTCATTCCACTTCTGTAGTTATTATTATGTAGCAGTTTTCTTGCAGCATGAGTTTTACTGTTTTTAGTTTCAGACTCCATGAACTCAAAATTCATGCCTCCATTTTTTTCTGGTGAATGAATCAGCATCCGTGGATTTAAGACTATCTCTCCGAGAATCTTTGTCGAGGTTGAAAAACATAACATTAAAATAGTTGGCCAGCATTAAAGTTTTTAATAAAATTGATATTTTTAATAATACCGTAGAATTATGATTCCCAACGGTTCCGTTAGGATCAGACATACTACCAGAGCTTTTTTCAGTGACAATTTCAGACAGATTTTGTCCTTGGTTCATTATCTTTGACACAAACCCCAATTAAAGATTCAATTAATAAAATTTAGTTTTCATAAAAAGTAGGTTAGTTAGTGTTCTTACCAAGTCAATTTGTTCGCTGATTTGTATGGAAATGAGAAATAAGAAATATTACTTGTATTTAAATAAATGTCAGAAATGATGAGATCGTATAGAATTTCTTACTCAAAATCATCGCCAGCTTTATTTCTAGCATTGGAATCTCCTTGGGAATAACTCCTTTCAAGTAAAGTTGCCTGCTTGGCTGTTGTGTACATTGATCGTGGGATTCGAAGAAAAATTACATCAGTCGCGGCCCGTACGGTATAATCAGGAATGAATAAGGATTGATGGAGCGTAGTGTCCAAGTTGGCCGAGCTTCCCGTAGTCTTGCGAATTTCTTTTGGAGTAGACGGCGCTTCCCCTGATAAACAATTACCAACTTTAATGCTAACGCCAGTAAACTATATATGTATCATTAACTGCAAATTATGCTTAAAAGAAAACCTCTATCCAAGGAAATGGCTACATTTAAGCTTTGTGTTCCAAAATATGTAAATGGACCACTTTCAAATATAAGACTTTCTTTGCCCATCTCAGCCTGAACGCGTCCTTCTAAAATAAGTATAAAGTAGTCCGCCGTTTTCCCCTAAAAAGTAACATCGGACGAAGACATGTTTCGATAAAATCGTCTTTATATTTAGCATAATAAAGTCCTTATAAAATACCCATACTCGTTCGTATATCAAACAGGATGAGTGCGGCATAGAATCTACTCCGACCTTGAATTTTATCTTGAAAAATACATTCTGTTTCAGCAAACGCTCAAGAATATTTTTCGAGATTACGTCCTCACCAAAAGCATCAATTGCTAATAATAAAAGAAAGCATAATATGAAATCGTGTTACGCGAACAGCTTCTGCCGTTATATATAATTCATATCCGTTGACAGGCTGGTTGGCTACTAGGGTTTTGTAGGTCGAGGTCTTACATGTACTCAGGTATTGGAATGCAGCTAAAGCTAATTGAGGTGACACGTGGGTGCCATCAGGATTAGATTTGGCCATTCCTTGCATAATATTAATGGGTCCTCTGGATCTTCTTCTGCTTCTATTAGTAGCTATTTCCCCAACGTTAAAAGTTGACTATGTATTAGGGTCTACTTAACTAAACTTTTCTACTAAGTTAAATCTTGTTTAATGGAGCCTATGCATGCATGTTCACCTAGAACGTCCGTTTCGTCATTTATTTCTGCTTGAATCAGCTCCTCGATTACATCCTCCAGGGTAATAATTCCAATAATTTCATAATACGGATCGGAGAAGTCGCTTATGTGGATTCGTTGTACAAAAGCCATGTGACCCTTGTTTCCTACATTTAGTAGTTTAGAATATTGAAACTACTACCAAAGAAAGCCTTTTATTGTTAATTTTTTCCTATCCTAATTTAAACCTACCATCTTTAAATTCCTTAAACATTGCATCCAAAGGTTTTATATCTTCCACAAAGTTGCAAGGATTGTTATAAAACTCGCATATAGTTCTTAACGGCATTTTATCATCAGGATCGACAAAGGCTAGGTCTTTTGCATAAAGAATGGACACAACGTTGCCTCTGTTGCCCTCGTAAATGGGAATGCGCGAGTATCCTACAGTCAGCAAAATAATTATATAAAGTCATTTCATCTTTTTACGACCCGACACAAAATGATCAAGGTTGCCAATCCCTTTTGCTTCATTGAAGACAGAACTTAAATATTTCGTTTTACCACTGGACATTATTTCAGAGATTGTGTCAAAATCCAAAATAGCTTCCAAGGGGAGCATGTACACATCGTCTAGTTTGGTCATGACACTTGCACATGCTATTTGTCTCAGCTTTAGTACACCTTCTATCACGTTCACTTCGTCATTTTCCAGGTCATTATAACTCTGCGTAATCTGCAATGCAACAGTTTATATATTTCTCATTTGTACCTAGAGTAATTTAGGCTAAGTTTCCAATAATATATTCTACTAAAAGGTCATGGAGACTTCTGCTTCTGCTTCTACAAAATCTTATTTCTCGTCACGCCTGATACGTTTACTCATCTAGATACAAGCTATGCAGCATTTAAGCTGTGTTTTTAGTGAAGAAAATTAATAGATTCGACTACAGTTACAGACAGTAGTTTGTCAGTATACGACTCAATTAAACTATCAATCTCATAATGTAACCGACGGATTTTACGCTGTCACTAATGAGGAATATCAACTCTTAAAGCTCAAACTCAATATAAATCTTAACATATAGAGATATACATATAACATGCATATAGACCTTTCCTTAACAAAAGATGTGAAACTCCTTTTATGGTCAATTAAGAATTTTATTACTATCCCAAGAAGCAATATGCCATTGATTCTTCAGAATTTTATAATTTCTTAGCTCAGCACTTAATCAATTCAAGTAGATTTATTTAATGAAGCTGACAATTTTGATTAATTATTCCTAAGACGAGTAATTTATACTGGAATATGTATGTTCAGGAAGTGTTGAAAGTGTAGTTATCTATCCAAAATTAGTTTCCACTACTAATCAAGACAGCAATAAATAAAACCCCGGGTCAATGAGAAATGCGCTACTTCAAGCTAGTTATTACACTATGAAACCAACTCATGAAGCTGTATTATTTACCAATAAATGCAGGTGTGAGATGTTAAGAGGTAAATTACTAATCCACGAGGTATTATAGCAAGCAAGAAGGACGCAGTTGAATAGTTTAACTTTTATTATCTACCTTAATGAGTTCCTTCAATCTGTCTCGGTTGTAAACATTTCCTATCTCCTCTCCAAGGATCTTATCTAGCAATACACTCACAGGATATGATAAGGGAAAGGTAATGGCCATCGTTAACTTTGTAATCCAGACCGTTTGAGCACCGACGGCCAGACCATACCGAGAGCAAAAAGCTTCAATTCAATTCAATAGTTTATTTCAGGGACAAGAACATATTGAGAATGACATATTAAAATGATTCATCTTTACAGAGATATAAATGGATATAATTTTGATATACCTTGTGGAATGATTTCTCCAAAGATGACAATCCCCAATGATGAGCCGATTACAGCTAAAAATTTGCAAACATAATCATAAATTTAAGCACTGTGTTTTAAAACTAAACAAGGTAAAATTCAAACCAATCAATCCAGTTGTTAAGTCATCCAACAGAATTGTTAGAGTAGAGTTTACTATAACGTTTCCTAAAAGTAAACTGCACAGTAGATAGTTTCCATTATCTCGTAGTGGCTGGATTTTCTTGGCATATCTACGCTCTTTATCGGATCCTATTTTAGAATACATTTTTAATAAAAAATATTTTAACACCTATTCAATGTACAAGAATGGGATATTCGTGTTTCCATATGACAGAAATAGAACCATGTTCTATCGTAGTACTATAAATGCTTGTATAGTAAGTAACCCATTTAATTTTGTAAACCCGACAACTAAAACCTCAAAATTAAACGGTAGCTCAGACTCGTTATTTAGGCTGTATTTACCTGTATTTCCGATAATCTTTAATTCTGTCCTGTCAATAGCCATCAAACCTACAGAGAAATTAAGATTAAGCAATTAATCATCGAGGAGTGAGGAGTTCAAAAATAACCTTTAGAATCCTTATTTAGCTACTGTTTGTTATCATAATATCTAAAAAATTTCTACCTAGATTTAATCCTGAAAACAGCCCAGAGAATACTAACAGAGATACCAGCATTGCAATGTGTGCCCACATTGGAAGCCATTTTTTGTATGACCGAAGTACGATCCATTCTTCTGTCCCTTGGTGGACCCACGGCATATCTGTGTTTTTTTTAGATTTGAGAAGAGTTTCAATTCAAAGGACTCTTCGCAAGTTGATAGTAAACTATACCTGTGTTATTTTCTCGGACACAAATGAAAAAGTCCGTTTCATCAACGTTAAACGGCGGTATTTGAATCTTTGCATAAACCGAGTGGTCCGTAATTTCTTTCTTATACAGCTACAAAGTCACATATTCAGATATTACAAAGTACAGAGTGTAGCATGAAATTAAAACTAATACTACTAGGCCGAGACATGTCAATAAAATTATCTTAAAAATGACCAAGTTTACCTGAAAACCCTTAGTGGATGGCAGATCATCTACAAAATAACCAACGTTATCATTACTATCGTGGTAATAATATGCATACAAAATAGCACGACAAAAAAACCAAGAATATATGCATACCACAGTCATCTCCTCTACTTCGTATCTCCGTCACAAATCTAATGATCGTGTGCGTCGTAAATCTGTCACCAAACAGCCGAATGACCGCGGGGGAGTCTGCTAAAATAACTGAAACACCTTTTTGATAATTTACAGGTTTTTCAGACTCTTCAATCCGAAGACCCCTAACTGTTGCTGTCTGAAGCTCCAGATCTCTCGAACCACTTGCATCTCCTTTATCTTTCGAAACCCATAAACCACTCATCGGCGAACCAATTGTTGTAACCGTTCTGGTACCCTTTTCCACTGTAACAATGTCACCAGCAACATTGACCTCTTGTTCCCTGGAGTTGGGAAATAGTAGCGTTGCGGTTGTTGCTGACGAAGGGTCCTTAGGTCCGCTTAATCTTTTGTTACCCTCCTGTGTATCTACCAACTGCACGCTTAGAGCTAGAATAACGCAAAAACTTCTACACCATAGAGAATACTTCTGTAGTCGTTCCAAACTTTGCATGGATGATGATCGTTTCCCCATTTTGATGCTAAATAAACCACATGCACCAGATTGAAAATGAGATTTGATTAATTATATTTATTTAACACTATCAGCTCAGACTTCTCGCCAAATTAACTATGCTAGCGATATTTTCTTTCCGTGGGCAAATTACTCCAAGAGACTTTGAGCCCGTAGTTCTTATCTTTAGACGTAGTTTAGCACTAGTTTTTCGCTTGGTTGGATGGTCTTTTTCATTTAAATTGTCTATCATTTTTCCAACACACTGAAAAACATGCACCCGTAAAGTTATATCCGTTTAGGGAGCACAGCAGCATGGAATTATTTAATTACTTAACTCAAAAGCTTTTAAGTTTACGGACTTCACTTCGCTTCGCTCTATGTGCATAGCTTGGACTAGACAGTAAATAAGTTTTAACTTTCTATTATCTAAATAAAGCAATCTGGCACTTGATCAACCTCTTGCCTTGCCTACGATAGTATGATTGGGCTCTGGAGGATGAATTATTCAATGCATCAATCTCATTACTTAGTTCAGTCAGTGATTTAAGAATCAAAACGTAGGTTGATCGATGGTGTATTATATTTCATGGAGTGATCTTCGCTTTACCTCAGAAATAATAATAATTTCTATATTAAGATCAACATAAGTATTGCGTGTATATACTGCATACTCAAATGCCTATCGATTGTGATTTGGGTGATTAATTTTTTCCCACGGTAAAAATTAGGAACAAGCCCAAGTTAATCTGATAGTTAAAATCATCCTGTAGTTTGCTGGATGGAAGCTTACTCGCACATACTACTGAAAAAAGCGTTAGGTTATGTATGATACATTTTCATTAACACCATTTAATTCCTTGACAATTCATGTGACGCTTGACTTTGATTGCTATCGCTAGCTGTGATATATGTACGAATTACATGAACACGTAGTTCCGCTAATCATCGTTGTTTGTTTTGGGCTCAGAACATTATCTCTTCTTTTGTTTTCCCTTGTTTTATGCGATGTTTCGTCCTGTCGGGGTTTAAATTGTAGATAAAAATTGGTAAAACAATGAAAATAATTAAAAAATAATATCGATAGATAACAGAGGCAGTCTTTTACTTTCCAATGGTATTTTTTATGCAAGATAAATAAATATATGATGCCGCTTGTACTGAATTGTTAAAAGCTTTGATTCCATGCTGTTATATCTGTGGCCTGATCAACGATCAGTTTGATACTTGTTTATAATTGTAAGTGGATGCAGTGCAGTGTGCAGTTTAAGTGGATTTTAGAAAAACCATTATTGTGTTGCTGTCATTGCAATACTTTCCTTAGTGACGTTCTCCAGAAGAGAGACGGCATATCTTTACATAATTATACATACTGTACTGATTCGGTTCGGTTTACAAGTCTAAGCCCACAAATCCGAATAATTATTCTTATGCTTTTTTCATAAAATTAAATGCAATAGAAAGGAGAGTGACATCAAAATAAGCGTATGCAAATCATTATAAAGCACCTTCTTTTTAAAAAACGGGAATTACTGTTTACCCCCATGAACCCAAATACAGAGCAAATTAAAAAATAATACTACTCACTGCTCAAAAGCACTTATACTCTATAGTATTGGACATTATGCATATTGAAAGGCTACGTCATGCATTTTTTTTAAAAGGACCTTTCATTACGAAACCAATCTATGATATTTTCCACAATGAATAATAAGATTAAAATAGTTCCAAGTCTTTCGTCAAGAAAGGTACAGTTAGCAGTAAACCAAGTGGAAGAATGTAGAATACAGATAAGTTGGAAAGGGAACGGCTAATCTGGCTTTGCCGTGAGTCATGACAAATACTAACAAATAGCTGTTTAGAATAACAAAATTCTACATATGCAAGAATAAAGACTTCCTTATCTCCAACCAACAAATGGTTTCTAGTCAAATATGGAACAAAAAGTTCAAGAAATTACCGATTTGTAAGGTAAAACTTAGAATGATATAATGAGACAGCAGTCGCTACCAAATGATCATTTCTACGGCTTAGTACGAATAAAATGAATCCCCTTTATCCCATCTTTCTACTCAACTCAATTTTATCCAATGCTATTAACGTTCAATATCTGGGAACTGAGCAAAATCGTTCTACGTTAACTAACTTTAACGGTACTCGGGATAGAGGGATTTCACTAAGGAACGAGAATTTGAGCAATATCATATTCAACTATTCCAATCATAATTTATCTCTTTACGCTCCAAGGATACGGCGATCACAGTTTCTGCATAGTCCCTTTGGTAAAGCAGAAAGAAAACCTCAAAAATTGGCAATTGCAGATAGCAGATCATCTCGTCTTCTAAGTGCAGCGGCTCACGATAAGCCCCCGATAGTTCGAACCTACCAGGTGGAATACTTCACAGCTTCTGTCAATGGACTTCGCGTTGAGGTGATTGAAATCAGAGGCATGATAGACAATGGAAATGGATGAATTTAAGATGTAATCTTTTACTCTCGGTCAATGTTTTTATAGGTCGTCGAAAAGGGTGTGGCTTATGGGAATTATGGAATATCAGAGATCTTGGCAGACGTACCTGTGACGATAAGACTTTTCGGAAAGAATTTCACCAACCACACAGTAGTTAGATTTGTAACTGAACTGAAAGGTCGGGGAACGGATTGTGATGACACGTCTTCCACCAAATACTACCCGGTTACACTGCAATATTTTTTGGTTACCTTTTTACTATCAATTACTTGATAACTGGCTATAATACAGATTACTTTAATTATCTAAAGATTTCAGATATAAGCTTGAACCAGGACTCTGCAAAAGTGCAAGTTGTGCTTCCAGCGTCACAAGCAGATGAATTTTACTACGTATGTGTCCGAGAAAATGATGAGGGTAAGGAATATGCTTAAAGCTAAAGGCATAACTAAAGTCAAGCTAACTTTAGTGTTCTCGGTAGCAAAATATTTACAAAGTTTTGTTAAACAAATGTGTTTATTTTTTGCAGACATGCCATGGGTACACCAAGGTGCGTTATGTATACGTCTTGTACCGTAATTTATTTTGTCCATGACATGTTACATGATAAAAAGGATAGTAATATTCAATCAAGGTCCTGACCGATGGCTCATGATTAGAGCGGATCAGCGTCTTCTTCCGTTTTGGATCCAAGGGATTCTAATATGCGTTCTTCTATTACTTTCTGGACTTTTTGCTGGGTTAACACTAGGACTATTGAGTCTTGACACAACTTCTTTGAAGGTCTATCTTCATCTTACCAAAAACACATTCCTATGTTACTTAATGTTTCAGTTTTTCATTGTATCCACTTAACTGTATTTTCATAAATAAACTTGTAGATTTTATCTAATACTGGGGAGGAAAAGCAAAGAAATTATGCTAGAACCATTCTACCCTTAAGGTCTAGAGGCAACTACTTACTTTGCAGTTTGGTGTTGGGCAATGTATTGATAAATTCAACGCTAACGATTATCCTTGATGATCTAACGTCGGGTTTACTTGCTGTAACGATTTCGACTGCCGGTATGGAACTTATAAGTGGAAACAGAGTTTAAATTGTCTTTATTGTATCAAATAATTGTAAAAGCACAATGCAAAACTTTTGGATTCTATAGGTATTGTCGTATTTGGAGAAATCATTCCACAAGCAGTTTGTTCAAGAAATGGTTTAGCCATCGGAGCCAAAACTGTGTGGGTCACCAAATTCATCATGCTCATTACCTTTCCGCTTTCTTTTACAATAAGCTATATTCTAGACAAAGTGCTGGGAGAGGAAATTGGAATAGTTTATACCAGAGAAAAATTAAAAGAACTGATTAAAGTAAGTTTTGGACGAAGAATGCATAAGTTGAGCCAAAATCATGAGTTTGTGAAGGTGATGTAAATCCCTTTAAATTTGTTAAAGGTTGCTGAGAACGATTTGGAGGTTGATGAGGTCAATACCATTCGAGGGGCTTTAGATCTTAAATTGAAGGTTGTAAAATCGTTAAAGGGGCATAATATGTTGTTGCTGAAAGGTTTAAACATGCAATCTTAACTAAAATTCAGAATGTTGAGGAAATAATGACCAGGCTAGATGACATTTTCATGCTCCCTTTAGAGGCCGTTCTTGATTTTGAATTGCTGACAGAGATCCGCCGACAAGGTATAGTGAAAATATGAGCGACATCATTATTTGAAACCATCGGATTGTTTTTTAATATTGTGACTTCATGCTTGTACAGGATATTCCAGAATCCCTATATACGAACGGGAAAGGCAAAATATAGTTGCTTTATTAATGACAAAAGACTTAATATTCGTGGATCCGGATGATAGAATAAATTTAAAAACCTTAGCCCAGTACTACAACAACCCTTGCTTTTGGATCCATGCTGATGCTAAATTAGACAGAGTGTTTAAATCCTTCAGAGAATGTACATTATTGTCGTTTGCTTAAAGCTAATGTGGATTTGAGGTATTGTATGAAAGTTGCTAAAAATAAATGTTTCCATTAGGTCAAAAAGGTCACATGGGGTTTGTGCAAAGGCTCGTTTGTCAAGAACCGGATAAAGATCCCTACTGGGAAACTATCGGCTTAGTGACACTGGAAGACATCATAGAAGAAATAATTCAAGCAGAGATCGTAGACGAGGATGACCTCTGGATGGATAATAGAAGCAAAAAGAAAATGCTTCACCATCAAAAGCAAGACTTTTCTAAGTTTTTCGAAATTCGAAATAGTCAAAAAAGTATTTGCATATCACCACAATTAGCTTTAGCAGCCTTCCAGTTCCTTACTACAGGTACAATGTTTTCAAAACGGACTTGCATAGGCTAAATAAATACTCATGAAATAAAATTACCGATTTTGCTTTTTAGTCGTAGAACCGTTCCAGACGGACTTCATAGCTGAAGAAGTGCTGCATCAAGTCTTAAAAAAGCATGTAATATTTAAAATTAAAAAGGATAAAGACATCAACAATGAAACATTTTTATATGAGAAGGTATGTCCAATTCAACATGAATTGAAGATAGAAAATATTTTTTAGAAATTAATCAGAACTGTTGCCAACCCCTAAAGCATTTATTTTTCAAATTTAACTAATTTAAATTTACAAAAGGGCAAGCTAACGGACTGTTTCACGCTTATTTTGGAAGGACGAGTAGAAGTGACGGCTGGTAAAGAAAATTTGAAATTCGAAACTGGAGCTTTCACCTATTTTGGGGTTCCTGCCTTGCTTTCTGCTGCAGGTACCTACCGTCTTAATATAATGTACATTCATGCACATGATTCTAGTTTAATTGTACTCATGCATAAGTAGAAGCCCGACTTGATTGTAAATGGTACAGCTCAGATATTTATCAATGCTATTCCCAATGCGTAGATTCAAGGATATGTCTAAACTAAACTTTTTTTAGGAGAAATGTCATTCATTCCAGACTACGGCGTCAAGCCAGTTACAGATGTAGTTATTCTGCGTGTACGACGACCGCTTTATCTCGCAGCGTTGCAAGCAACCGTTTTGGAAAGAGCAAGAGCGTTTAAAGATCACAATGTGTCAGATATGAATATTGATGACCAAATAGAAAACGTACAACCACTTTAATAATTTTCTCATCGCCAACTTGTCGGATATGCTTATTTTAGATTTTCTTTTACAAAAATGTCTTAGATTCTGAAATCCGTTGATGCTGAAAGCTTTGATCCACTAAATGCTTCTCAGGTGGACTCCAGCAATCTTTTAAGCATTTGATTTGATTTGATTTGATCTTTATTTAAGTGTCAATCCCGTTCAACATTTTACACATCGTTCTACCATTAGTGACACTTGTCGTGGTCCTCTCCACTGGACCTTGAATAAAGATATTCACCCTAAAAAATCACATCTTTTTTCCAGTCCTCAACTCTTCTTAGTTTAAATTAATTATAATTTAAATCCCAGAAAATGCAGTCTTAGAGTAAACATTTGCACAAGACAACAGTTGTGTAAGCAACTGACTTTCATGAGGATAATTGACAAGTTAATATTTTACGAGATGCTAATGCATTCTTGATAGTTGAGTTTCTTAGATGTAATATGTAAATGAATGTGAATGCATCAATAGATTGAGGTGATGTTAAATGTTTCTATACTCATTTTTGAATAATCTGACACTAGGTTTTGCACCAATTTATTGTGCGTTTATTAGACAAAAAAGGTTTATACATTTGAAACACGAAAATAAAGTCAAACATCTGAATTAGAAACACATACATAAAATAGCATAACATTTAACGCCGAAAATAAATGAGGCTGAAAATAGAAACACAAAATTGGACGGTGAGTGCAAGTATGTAAGTGTCAGCAATTACAAATATGAACGAACAGTCTTTGAAATTATATCGACAGATTCTTCGACTTGTGATTTGCTAATAGTAAGAGGTGGAGCTAGTCGAATGATATCACCATGAGTTGGTTTAGCCAGTAGTCCATTGTCCTTCAGCCTGAGGCACACGTCCCAAGCGTCGAATTCTAAACAATACGAATTAACTGATTAGCATGAAAAGTTCATCTTTCTATGAGGTTGCATGTAGTAATTTTTACTGTAGTCTCTGACAACCTACCTGGATTAATTATTATTGCATTGAGCAGACCCTTTCCTCTAACTTTTTTGACAATATCGTTCGGAAGTTTCCGCAGTTCCTGTCTAAAAAACTCCCCCATTGCTTGAGAATTTTCAGCCAGCTTTTCCTCTTCCATCACTTCCAAAGCTGCCATTGCAACCTTACAGGCAAGAGGATTTCCACCGTAGGTTGAGCCATGTTCCCCTGGCTTTATGCATAGCATCACTTCGTCATCTGCCAATACTGCTGAAACCTGACGATATCCCCAATAATAAACCAATAACACCAGCTTAACAATGAGTAGGTAATAAGCGATGAAAGTAACGGAAAAGGTACCGGTAAGACACCCCCAGATAAGGCCTTGCCCAAGATTAATATATCAGGTCGAACGTTTTCATGATCGCAGGCGAGTCTTCTACCCGTTCTAGCTAAACCTGTTTGGACTTCATCGGCAATGAAAAGTACATTTTTCTTGGAGCACATCTCTCGAACTCCTTTTAAATACCCTTCATGTGGGACCACAACTCCAGCTTCACCTTGAATCGGTTCAACCATAAAGGCACACACCGTTGGATCTTGTAGAGCTTGCTGAAAACATCCATTAAACCTTGATAAGCATAATTTTATTGCCTCAAGGGAATCAACTCTGTCAACTTCAACAAACTAGTACAGCTACTGAATACGGTTTGGTAGCTATTTATTTGGTATTCAACGGGAGTTAGAATTGGTACACAGTCTCAGTTTGGATTTCACTAACTGCATCACGGACCATCCTCTTTTTCTGACCTTGGAAAACAAGTTTGTACTGCGAGTTTACAACTCCTTAAAGGAGTGAGGTCAGGATTTAAGAGTCTCATGGAATGTGGTTTCATTTTTTTACACGAAATAAAAATAAGACAAAGTGAAATGCAAACGGTCGAACAAAGTGCATGAACATGAGACACACCTCCAAAGCTTTGAGATCGTTGTAGGGAATGATCTTGAATCCAGGCATGTAAGGACCGAATCCATCGTAAGACGACGGATCTGTAGATGATGAAATTGCAGCCATGGTTCTTCCCCAGAAGTTACCTTCTACAAAAACTATCTTCGCTTCGTTTTTTGGAATCCCCTTTTTCATGTAGCCCCATTTCCTAGCTAACTTGCAGGCTGTTTCACCTCCTTCAACTCCTATACAAATGGAAGTGAATATAATGCAATAGCTTCACAAATGGATGTAAGTTTAATTGCGTACGAAATGTAAGGTTTCCATGAAAAAAAGTTGTAACGGGGATTGGAGAGACATTTTCATGAAACCTGACGGTATGTACAGTCCAGAATTAAAGGTTTTACTGCAAATATAGTCGTTTCTAAATAAAAGCTTTTTCTCAAGAGTTCCTTACTCTGACTGCCGGACGGTCATACACGCTCGTTTCATAAATCTCTTCGAAATGCTAAAGAAAGCTATTATTTGGAGCTTTTGGGTAAAACTAACCTGTATTCATGGGCAGAACCTTTTCATACCTAAACAGCTTAGTTATATATTCTTCATATTCTCCGAGCACATCCGAATAAAATGCTCTAGAAGTGAGTGTAAGAATTTCGGATTGCTCTTTCAGTGCATTCACGATCTTGGGATGACAGTGACCTTGGTTTACAGCCGAGTATGCACTCAGGAAGTCATAATACCTTCTGTTGTCTACGTCCCACAAATAAACTCCTATGGATCACAAAATGGACTGAATTAGAATCCCATAATTAACATGACATCCCTAAGGAAAGCCCAAGATGATCACCTTGCCCCCGGCATAATGCTACAGGTAAAGGGTGATAGTTATGCGCTCCGTATTTGCCCTCCCGATCGTATATCTGCTGTGAAGTCAATGCAGAGATTTGAGACTTCTCGAACGCTGACACTTTAGTCGCTTTACTCCGACGAAGTACCCCTTGACCTAGGTCAGACTTAAGGAGGGATGAGAAGGACCGTAACATTTTGACCTACTATACCCCGACCAGTAAATACTTCCGTTAATTGGATTTAATCGACTTCTAATTCGCTTTTTGAGACTTGAAGTCCTTGCTCAAAATTGATGGTTGTAAATTGCAGGCTTGACTCTGTAGGTTGAACACTCTACCTCAACACTAACAGATTACCTTCACCTTCTCCAGATCTGTCCTTTATATGCTAGCCAAACCGAAGTTGTCCCTAACCAAGTAAGAAAGTTGCTTGTGATGATGTTAACGTGTTGGGCATGTTGCTAAACCAGTACCGAATACTGAAGGTGCTATTCAGAACTTTTCTACTGCTTCATTCTACACTAGACTAGGATGGGATGTGTATCGAGATAGAATGAGCAAGTAGAGACCATTTTGAGATTTAAAGCCTGCCTTATAGTTTGTAGATAGTCAAGAAAGTAACTTTTGTAGGATTTTTCTTTTGTAGTAAAGTACAGTAAAAGTATGCAAGTGTTTAACTACGGTACGGTTCTATTAAACAATTCTTAAATGCGCAACAGTGGAAGCAAGGTTAGGCTCAACAACAAATTTGGAATTCTTCAAGATCCAGGATCATGATAAACATACGCCATGCAAGACACTTAAACAAAAACAGTTCTTTTGCTAAATGAGAAGTGGCTACGCACTTTTACTTATAGTAGCAAAAAAGCTCATCTCAAACGCAAAATGGCTTAGCTGAAAGTTGGAACGTTTTACTAACCAAGAGAAGCTTCAAAACTTTCCTTATTTATTTGTAGACAAGCACATATAATTTGCGGACAGTAAAATGCTTTCCATGAGCTTTTGAACGCTTGATGATTAATGCAAATAATCTAGCTTATTTAAAGCATTTGACCCTTACTTTAGGGGAAGGCTTTGGGGGACAAGTATTGAGATAACCCGATGCTCTTCGATAAGATCAACATTTTGTTGCAATACTACGGATATTTTCTATTTCACCTCCCCTCGTTGATTTTTGTTAGTTAGCCACGTAGCATCATTAAATTTATTTTTCGACGCATTCGGAAATTGGCCAAAGACTACAATGGCTCTCAGATCAGTATTTTAATGAAACAAGAGTTGATATAGCCAGTCATTCATACTAAGTAAAGCAACTTGCTCTTTATTTACTTGGAAGGGTTATCGTTGGGATAAGTAGTACAATAACGGAGACTGAAATACACAAATTATTATGAAGCAGCTTTATCAGTGAAAAAATCTTCGAGACAAACGTCAATCCGAAGCAAAGTTGAAGTGAAGTTAACTTTGTGTAAAACTCAGGGAAATATAATTTCTTTAGACACAATATTTGCTTATGAGATATTTAATGATCAAATTAGAGTCAGAAAAACATAGCAGGATGGAAATTTATGAAGATGAAGTGTTTTCATTCTCGATCCTGGGCCCGTTTGTTGACTAATAATACCCAATGCAAATAACACTAGAGAGAGAGAGATTAGTTTGACCACTCGCTACTGTATTCTATTCTATTGAGATAAACTAAACCCAGCAAACCTAGTAACTGTAACAAATCTGGCCTGGGAACAAGTTAGTTGGCTTTAAGGCCTGTATTGCATAGTAAACATAATTGTAATCCAGTGAGTGAGACTAATAATAATTTAGCCCACTAAGAAACCTGCCTTTGGCTTTAGGTCATTTCCAAAAATTGGAGACATTCTTCGCTCTTGGGTTTCCAGTTTCCACGGTCTGAGGATTTCTACATTCTCAATGGAGCTGCTTCCTTAAAGTAGTAGCTAACAAATATGACTAATATTAACCACATTAGGAATATACTGTGGATGTGACTGAGCACAAAAAGTAGCAATAATGAATCATAAATTGAAAAGCCCATGGAAATTTCGAGACTAATATCTAAGAACAATGGTCATTACTCGTTAGGTCATTCCAATTTCTACAATCCCAGCCTCAATTTCTAGACATATAAAGGGTAACTTTTCCGCACTAGAAAACTCCTGTATTGCACATTTAACTGACAACTGCTAATCTTTTCATACCTTTATCCTTGCATGAATGTGACCAATAAAGAATTTTAATGATTGATGAACACCATTAAAGAATTGGAATATACTCGAGTAATTTAAAGACTGAGATAATCACCCGTACTCTAAGATAAGGATAAAGTTCCTTTAAATTCAATAACCAATGTTGAAATCTTGGAAAATACGAGGCTCATTCATGTTTATAAACTCCTCTGCTTTTATCTGTAATTTGATAAAAATCACTTGGTACATTACCAAATAGATTTAATAATCACACATGTCGACTCCAGTTTGATCGTTTGACCTGCTTGTGAGCATTCTAACTTGATTATGCTGTCAACAGCAAGTTATAGATGCGCAATTAAAGTCTGAAATAACATTAAAAGCATTTCTATAACGTTGTTTTTAATTTAAGAGATCAAACCTCCAAATGGAAATTTTCCATCAGCCATAAATCAGTCTTTCACTTATGAATTGAGGAAGGAGTGTTGTAGAAAAATATAAAAAGTGTTATGCAATCTTGTAAGTACACGCTGTTCATTAATGACTAATTCGTGTAAAATAGTAAATTACTTGCAGTACTATTATTTTTTAGACCATGTAAATCATCAAACTCTACGATTTTGACCCGGAAATTAATCAGTTTTTACCCCATAACTGAGAGTATAATTTTATGTCAATTTACTCAAACTTTTATGAGTAAAACCTGCAAGTGGAAACTAATTAAAATATCTTCCATGCACGCCCTTCCAACCCTTCTGTTAAGTAGTAGAAACGGATTAATTTCCTGGCAAAACTTTGTCAGCCTAATTGATGCTTATTTCAGGGACAAGCATGAAAAAGTTGGAGAGTTTTAATTATAATTGCAGTAAACTTTTCACTCATCATTCATTTAAAATTGTCAAATCATGTAGCAGCACAAACAACTTGCACGCACGTACGTAAAAAAGTAAATAACTAAACTCTGAATAGTTTACAAATGCAATTAACTCGCCGATGCGATGCCACTAACCAAAACCGTAAAGCAATCATGCGAACTTTGGAGAACTTTTTCGAAATAGGGTAGGAAATAACACTGGCTAACTTTGGAATCTCAAATATCCTTAAAAACTACCTTATTCCCTTGGTTGAATCACGCTTACCTTCCTGGAATCATCTTATCATCCGCATTCTTCATTATCCAACCGTTTTGATCACATTATATATATATAAAAAAAGAAATTACTAAAATAAGATTCCAAAAACCATGCTCTGTTTGGAATCTTTGGAGTTTGGAGTTTGGAGTTTAATTGTGTGATTGCATGAAGGACCTTTTTAAATCTTAGATTTAATTAATTGTCTTCCAACTTTAATGGAATATGCATAAAAAAAATATAACAAGCATTAAACCTCATATTATCAGCGATTTAAATGCAAAGAAAGGGCATGCATGCATACGGTAGATTAACCTGTTTGATTCTTAAATTCCATCATTATCATATATGCTTTTTATGGATGGAAAAGTTAGGATAGGAATACCCGAGGGTTATCCACCGATAAGGACAGATAACCCTGGTAAGGCTTATCACATACCGTATTTCCCGATTTAATTCCCCTGAGGAATTATTGTTTCAAATGGCCCGAACCCCCTGGGGAATTAAACCGGGGGGGGGGGAATTATTTCGGGGTGGGGAAT
>JAQFZX010001021.1:0-37898 GCA_034682405.1 Hydroisotoma schaefferi | reverse complement strand
AACCATGTAAACAAACCTTTGTTTCCAGGGTTAAAAACATGGTTTGTTTACATGGGTATTTCCGGTTCACCCTGTATTTGAGTAAACAATAATTGTACGCTTCTCATCAAAAATTAATTTTTATAAGTTTTTCGCAGTCGATCTTCTTTCTGTCACCATTTAAATAATCATACCGTTCGCTTCAATGGCCCGTCTTTCTGTCGTTAATACGGATGAAGAGTTGGAAGAAGGTTTTAAGCAAAAGCTTCGTCATTCAAATGACTCTAGTGTGATACCGTCTCAGGTTATCCAAACCAATGTTCCAGTAGTAACCCAACAACCTAGGCTGAGGAGGACTGGAGGCTCTGTAGAATGTATGAATCTCTTGTAGGACGGTTATGTTAATGCTGATTCACTTTTAAATGGAGTAAATATATTTTGCATGGATTTAGGCTCCAGGAATAAGCAGGCTATGGCATAGCCCGCATAGCATAGGCTTTTTAGTTATTTTGACTTTTATTTTGTTTAACATTTACCCATTTGACCAGTGCATGCTGAGCGTCTAAGATCCACCAGCAGCCCCATAGTAGCTCCTGTTGAGTTCGATCTCCCACCTGAATTAAAATTTGCCCTAAATAGTTCAACTTTTACGCTATCACCCGCGTCTGGAATAGGTATTCAGATGTATTCACGAAATCAGATTTGCTATGTTATAAACCTGAACCAGTAGTAAAACGCTACGATATGCTATGCTTTTCTAACGCACCAGGGATATTTTCTACTTTCAATTACTCACTAATTGACGAACAACGGAAGGAACTGTTGCGATGCCTCAAGGTATTTACTGGTCCATGTCCTTGTCTCCTTCATGGAATCAGTCTTGTCAATCTTCACAACCAAGAAATTGTGCTACAAGTTGAACTAGACTCTTTTGGGTGTTTTTCCTGTGATCAGGTTTTAAAATTAAATCTGATAAAATTCATTGCACGAAATAAAGCTATTTTAGCTTTTTTTTAAATAGACCATTTACATATAAAGGCAGGAAATATTACCGCACCTGTTGATAACTTATTGGGTAAAACGGTTGAAAATGTCCATTGGCTCTCCACTACTTACGACTGCTTTGATGCTATAGGAAGGCTTGCGTTGTCTGCGGAAAAAACGTCCAAACTCTTCCAGAATGAATACGATGTACGTAAACATATGCCGTTTTAATTTAAAATATTAGCATAGCATATTAAAATTGTATTTTCTACAACAGGTCAAAAGGACTAGCAATGGAGAGCTGGTTGGAAAAATTACTTTTAGATCAACTCAATGGGAACAAACTGAGGCGAGCTTAGAATGGCTTGAGGACGTCGTTGATATCAGAACAAAACTCCTTGGTCTAGGGTTATTCTTATTTCTGGTAAATTACTGCAGAACTAAATCTTATTTAGATAACATAACACCATCTCCGCTTGTGAAACAGTTTGTTCATAGCCTCAAATTCCCTGTATTAGTTTCTGCGAACCGAATACTTACACAAAAGCAAGCCAACGGACCATCATCACAATTAAGGGAAGACGAATTAAAAAGTGGAAGTTCTGCTAGCCTCTTCTGAGCTAAATGCATATTGTAATATATTATTAATTAACTGAATTGTGACTCATCTTAATCTTAAGTATGTCCTACCCAAAAGTAGCAATTCTTGTAGTAATCGCTGAGCGAGCGTTCAATTTACTACGTTAATAATCGTAAAATTATAATTTTACCAACATCTTTGTCCAATCAATGTTATGAAATTCGTATAAAAAATCTTCCAAATAAAACTGAAGACTATCTCAATTCAATTTGATCCATCAACTCATCTTATATTTGCTAGCCCCTCATTTCCCAAAAGATAAATTCAATTGAATAACCCTAGTCCTTTCAAAGCTGATCGTCAGTCATCTCAACATCATCGCTGCGGATTAGTCTCTAGTGGAATTCTCCAACCTACACAATGATCAGTCAGTCACTCTCTCCAATAGAAAAAGGCAAATCTGTTTTTTCAGGTTGAACTTTAGCTTTAGGCAAGCCCTCAGCTTTGCATATTGATCCCCCCGAGTTTAAAAAGTATCCCAAGTCTCTCTTTCAATGGAAGGTTTTAACTTTTTGTTCCTGGGTGCCTACTATATTGTAATGTACTATGAACCAACTTCTACTTTAATATACCTATCTTCGGATTTTCAATCTGAATCTAGTTCTATTATATATTCCAGTGACTGACTGACTGATACCTGATCCCTCGTCCTCCTTTACTGATTCCTCTTCTGTATGTAGTTGGCTTAATAGAACAAAATAATAGAGAATATGATCAAGTCCTTCGGGACAAAAGGTGAAAGGCCCTGTCCACATCCTACCTTATCCTGTACACTATCTCAAATCGTCATAACATAACAGCAGCAGTCAACATCTCGCGTAGTAGCTCTGCCTCTGTCTGTTGCCCTACACAATAATAGCAGCTAAAGCAATAGAGAGTGATTTTTAAGTACATGTACAAAATCCAATACAAATGGCCTAGTATATAGTTTGCATGTTCCTACAAAGCAGACGTAGCTTAAGCTAATTTGTACATTTATCTTCACTCATCAGTAGTCCCAACCCCAATACAAAACGAAGCTATAGTCAGTTGGTCAAAGATTTCGGATTTTACCTTTCGGCTTTTGCTTTTGCTGTTCTCCATCCATTGAAGGGCTCTAACTCTGCAACTTCAACTGATGAAATCCAGTCAACCGGGCTAAATGAGTTGAAATGAAGTCTCATCACATCACCCTGCCTCTGTCTGACACAAAAGGGAAAACAGCAAAGTCCCTTCAAAGTCCTATTCTCAAACATAAATAATATTATATCTTCCTGCCTCCCTGCACCCTTCAATACATTGCATTACAAACCTTGTACAATGCAATAAAGCCAAGAGCTCAACTAAATTCTCAGTCAGGGAGATCATGTTCATGAAACGTTGTTGGTAAAATCCCTCTACGCTCATTCGGTGTCCGCTCTAGAGTCGAACTTCATAAACGGTTGTAGTTTCTGAATAGTCCATCCGAGAGATTTTAATATGTTATTTCAAATTCTTCATGTCGAATTCAAAAGATTGAAATAGCCAATGCAAAGATGAATGACTAGAGATTAAGATCCCTTAGTTTAGTCAGAAGTTCTACTTACGAATTTCTAGAGGTTGCGGTTGGCTTGCATATGGGGTGGGTGTATGTAATAAAGTAGAGCGGATACTGATACGAAAGTTAGTATTAATATAGAGAGCTTATTTTTGGGCTAATTTCGAAATACATGAGTGAAATGATAGTGGTGCATGCTGCTGGAGGTCAAAACATGAACGGTCCAGGTGGAGGCTCTCTCTTGATTTTGCCGGAGACTTATCTTGACTGTCTGACTGGAGAAGAATGGGACTGGAGGGCTTATACCGGATGATGATGCCCGTTTATGGTTTATGCATGTGAAATGTGAAATGTGATGGGAACTTTTAAGGGATGATCTCTTGTTGTTCCTTTCTGAGGCCCTTTTCTGAATGCGTTTATTCAGCCATCCTAATTTGCCCATTTAGTCACTCAGCCAAATAGTCATTTTGGAAGAATACAAAAAGTAGTCACGTAAAACTAGCATGGTTTATGTCCGTTTGAAATACGAATGATACTAATAGTGTACTAGGTTGATTCTGAGGGATCTCATCTCATAACATCGCACACCTTCCTACAAACAAAAGACTGGACTTTAGCATGCCGTCACCATATCGCATAAACGGATGTTTTTAGACACGATTCGAAAAATCATAGGCCCTTATAACTGTTGTAAATGAAATTTTATCAAAACTAATTTAATGCTTTTCAATAAAATTATGAATTAAAAGCCATTCATGTATGCACGGTGTAAAAAATTCTTAGTCAAAATATGTGTCGCCGGGATTTGTTTTTGTGCAATTCAATAATTCCAATAATATCTTACAAAGGATCATACTGGCAAGTTTGGGTATTTATATACCATCATATCAGCATACAGATTTACTTAGGTCAATAAAGAAACGATGGAATTATAGTTTGTGTGAGTGTGCAGGGTTAGGCTGAAGCATCAAAAGAGCTTATTTTGAATTGCATGCTAAAATTGCCTACGAGAAATTCATAGAAGAATTCTACAAGACAGGAAGTTACCTGAAGTTATCTTAACCTTTCGCTTCAAAATAATTAGTTTTTTTGACGAATTACTAAAATGTGATTGTCTGCAGTTATCACTCATAATTCGGTATGCTCAAAGTCTTGCATTTAATCCTTCGCTAGCTCGTTGAAGGGAATTAAAACACAAAAACAGTTTAACTGCCTTCAATGTTAAGTTACTTATGAATAAATACATAAATGCAGCAGTCTATCCATGCATAATTCCTGCTCTACAACTATAATACATTCTAAACTTACTGAACAATAACACCAAATTGTAAACGAATTATCAAAATTTAATCAACTGGTCATTTCAACCTTTTTCGAGACAACGTTCTCCTATTCTCCCCAACACATTTAGCATAGCTTTATGCCATGCATGTAATACTTTCAGTTAGCTCGTCTGCCCAAATTAATATCTCATTCATCCACTGCACTCTCGTAATCTGTGTGAACAGTTTTAAAATTTGTACAAATGCAAAATGCTTGCTGGGGTGCAAAATAATGTATACCGTGTTAATGGCTCAATTCCTACTTCCCTTTCATGAATTTAGTAAAATTTAGCCCCCCTTCAACATTAAGCACAAATGCAGTCGTTTGTCAAAGTGTTCCAGTTATTTCACTATATTATTAACTGCATTCTTGCTTCTTTTTAATTTTATGTAAAAATAATAAATAAAAGCTTTAAAGTAATTGAGATTTGATGAGGATGATGATGACCTATAGTTGGTTTTTGATTAAAGGGTTGATCATGTGTGGTTTACGGTAGAATACCCTTTAAATCCTGTAGCCCTACTCCTCCTGCCTGGTGTGAATTAAGAGCCTCCTTTTGTGGTCAACAATTCACGGGTGGCCAACTCCAACCAAATAAATAAATACACTCAAACGATGACAGACAGTCCTCCATTATTTATTGAATAACAATTAATCTCTTCCCACCTCGTTGGACTGTAATTACTTGGGTAAAGCACCCATTACAGGACTTTTGGTTATGGATGCATGGATAGTAATAGTAAAGCAAAGTAAAGCACATAAATAGTATGTTGTTCAGATCCTCATTGTAATGTGAACATCCCCATTTAATATTAAGCAAGCTTAGGTTCTTAGATAAAAAAGGGTTCACAAAATTATTGGATTTGGTTAGCGAGTTGAATCAAATTATAATACCTATGATTTATTTACCCGTGCCGTGGTTTTATTGTGATTGTGAATGCTACGGATCAGGACCACTAGAAGAACGAACAGCAATTTAAAAAAAATGAATTCAATATTTAAATATGGAATCTTTATTGTATTCTGGCTGGTTCTGGCTGCAGCCCTAGGTAAATGGCACACACAGAAACAGACTGAGAGCAAGCAGTTGGCTGTTGACAGTTGGTTATCCCTTGGCTTCAATGTCGGTCATGTCATCGTCATCATGATGATCCACCATATGCCATTCATGTAATGTTGCTAGGAATGGCTTTTTCAATTCAAAACTGGGGACTTTTAGAAAATGAAGTTGTATTTAATCTGACTGTTGAATTAATCCGAAATTAAATCCTGCTGGGGGTGAAAGCATGAATAGCAAGTGGTGTATTCAATACAGTTAAATATTTATTTTGGACCACTGCGACTGCACCTCCTTTTTAGCTTTGGCATAATTCCCTATTTGGTTAGAGGTTATAAAAGCATATATGTTTTATTTTCATGGATTCAATATTTCCTACCAAAGAAGTAGAAAGTTGAGACAAAATTAATGTAAAATCACAAAGAAAGGTTGCAGTCGTTTTTATTTTTATGTCATCGTCCTGCTAAACTTAAGAAACTAAACGGTTAATTTTTTTTAACCAAAACGCATGAAGGGTAAAAAATCAGGATAAGGGCTGAGTGGACCAGTGCGGTAGCCATACTATCGTTGGGTTAGCTGGTTGGTTCTGGTTCTCAGTTGTTCAGAGTGTGAAAATGAGAATGAACACATTCAAATGTAATAATAGCACAAGTGGGATTTATATTTGGTGAAGTGTGTCTTTATACTTTTTGCTTTTTCTTTGGCTTAACTCTTGAAAGTGAAATGTACAAAATAGTTCCCTTTGATTCATCCCTTAATGAAATAAAGTGAGATTGGCACAATGCTCAATGCAGTAATATAAGGTACAAGTGAGAAAAAGAGGTTCGGTTTGGTACTTTCTAGTGGGCTCTTGGTGTTTATTCAACTTGGCAAACACTAAAATAAGTTGGCAAGAGAGGCATTTTGCATGTTTATACAAAAAAGTTGGAACCGAGAGGGGAGAATTATAAATTTTTCAGAATATGAGCTAACTGTAAGGTAAAAAGGGTGTTTTGAAGCTGAAGCTCTAATCTATAACAATAATAGCTATAGCAATCAAGCATGCATTACGTCTGCATCAATTTTTTTGTGGATTGATATGTTGTGCAATATTCAAGCAAAGATGGCCAAAATCTGAACTTTTTTGCAACTTAAAGCGGATTCAAGAGCTGAACGTTTAAAAATCAATAAAAAGATCGTCCCAAGGAAAACTTGTACAAATAATAAGCTTCCATTTCCTTTCCCTTCTACCCTGAGACCAAAAGATCAAAATCTTGCCTTTCGTCTTATCTACAGTTTTCAAATCAGCCCTTTCTATTCATCCTCATCCTCCTCCAATTCACTCCTTCCTCTTGATTTTTTATTTCAAATTTCAATAAAAGTAATGAAAGTTGATCCATTTCTTTTAAAAACCGTGTGAGACGTTACTGCTGAAAGAGCAACTTACCTCTTCTCTTCTGCTGCTACTTCTACTTCCATTTCTTAAGAATGTAAAGCAATTCAATCAAAGGCTAAAAGTTTTTCTCACGGAGTTTGTGTTAGAAGGGGTGTTTTATTACATTCAACAACCCACTAGTGTAAGCAACCTTAGCAATCTTATAGCCAACCAAGAAGAGCTAAAAATTCTAAAAAGTGATTTTTCCTTCATAGCTAAAGAACAGGTAGGAAAGTAAGTTACAATAGGATGGTGGATAGCTCAGCAGTAAACCCAAAGTGGTAGTAAATGTTCCCTTTGTGAATATTGCCTTCACTGGATCTTGTACCTCTTATTATTTATTTATTATTACAAGATGAACATGAGGATAAAAAGCACCTAAGACTAACACCCTACAAGAAGGATGTAATAGGAGTAGTAGGTTCAACTCCCTGTGTAAATGGCGGAGGAGGACGGAAGATCAACTCAAAACTTGAAGTTTGCCTTTGAAATTGAAAAATAAAACTAGTCTATTATGATTTTTACACAGACAGATGATAGAATCATTCATTCTTATTTGTACCTTTTGAGAATTTCACTATATTTCTCCGTCTCCTCTGGCTAGAATTTCTTTCAAATATTTCTCTAAGAGCAGAAGTTGAAAAGAGATGTATGCTTCTGCAGGGAAGTTATATTTTGTGGAGTTATACTCTACTTATCTATAGGATGTTGACTAACTTCAACTTACTTACAGGACCATGGTAGTTTTCTTAAGAATAAAAAATAAGGATAGAGTTATGAAAATTTCATCCCACGATCTACATTCTGATAAAAGCGTTCATAAATATTGAAATGAAGTGAGTTCTTGAGTAAGGTTAAGTCTTGAGATGTGTGAAAAATGAAACCTTATCTTCAAGAAAAATAAATAAAGGTCTTGGTAAGGCATGGATAGATAAGATTGGGGGAGGTGGATTGAAATTGAAATTTTGAGGAAGTCCAGCTCAGATTACTTTCACTGATTTCATTCAATAGGTTTTACGACAATTTGTATCATAAATTGAGAGATACCTGTGGTGCATTTTGATATTGCAATAACACTATAGTTTAAAAACCTTCATGGAATGAAAACAAGTTTCCTTTTTTTCAAAATATTGTAAAATCTGAAGTAAAAAGTAAAGCTTTTAGTCTTTACTTTTCTTCCCTTAATATTAATAGTGTATAGTATGCAGTAAATTACAGGTAGGACGGATATTGTATTTCAGTTTCCCTTGTAAAATACGAAGGTATTTCCGTTCTCACTTTCTCAAAGAACATCCGAATCGTCCTTCAAATTCCTCCGAAAAGAAGACCTCCTTGTTTAAGTGCTACAGTACTTAAAGCAAGCGACTTAACTTACATAAGTTGAAATTATTCCGAGACTACAGAATGAAGATTTTTTGCAACAAGTAATCCTAACCATACACTGTACAAGTACTTGCAGTAGAATCTTTTAACAAAATATATATTGAACATTGCTCGTACGTAAGATGGCTAAGTAATTTAATTCGACGTGATTCATCTAATTTGATTGATTTCACATAAGGGTTCCAAATTAGTTTTAATAAATTATTATAATACTCCTCGATTTAATGGCCATATCTTGTTTACTCTTCATCTTAGCATGTTGATGTCTACTGAAACTCATTGTTAAAAGGTAGGATTAGTGATTAAGCCATAATTTCACACATCATTTGTCAACTCTTTCAAACAGACTCTTTTGACCGTGTTGATACTTTTATCCACCTATTATTTTCATTCTAAAACCAAATAACGATAAAGCCAAGAAGGAATGTTACCTTTTAGCACAGTAACTTTACCTAATGCTTTACTATAGACAAATGGACAGTAAAATCGGTTAATCCGCCGACAACTGAAAGCAAAACAAACCGCAATTCACTATAGTTAGTTATGCGAGTTAGGGTAGAGTAATGGACTACAGGGTCAGATTTTGGTCATATCTCAATCCTCCTCTACATCGTTCTCTCTATTTAAATTTGAGTTAATCTTCCCCAAGTCGAGTATATCAACTTCATTCTATTAACTAAAGCCCTCTCATAGTCCTAGACTTAATAAGAAGGACCTCTTGTTAATTCAGTTGATGTTTAGTTTACCTTTTTCTAAGTAGTTTCACTCAAAGTATTACTTTATTGCTGCATATTAACATAATAATGTCCTAGTTCATTTATAGTCATTTCCATTACCTCCTGATTTTCATTATTGTTGCTTTTTGTCGCATTACCTGTCCTCTGCTTACTAAGTTGATTGGGCTGGCTGATTACCACGGTCAGTGGTCACTGGTCAGCAGTTTCCTTCAAGCTGTTTGTGAGTGTGACATCAGACCGCTTGCTGTGTCCTGAAGGATTAGTATAGATATTTAACAAACGAGGAGGAAGGACTTCTAGAATCGGACAATGAACTGGTGAGGCCGATCAAGTCCATTATATCTTGAGATTGAAGGGGAAGTAAACTAGCCCAGACTACTGACTCCATCATTATTATCACTACATTTCAATTCTTGATCTTTATCTCCAAATTGAGAAAGCCTGTGAAACAGTTAAATACTACTGGACTCCACCCCTAACTATAGGTAAGGGATAGTTGGACCGGGCTGGATCTTTTACTCTTTACTCGGATCGTTTCCGTTTAGGTGCAGACTGAATATTTAATTAAGTGGGCATAAAGATCTTTAGATTAATACCAATTCGCTATCATTTTGTGTGTTTGTTACCATTAACAAGAGATACATACGATCAATTAAGTATTTATCTCATTGCACATCTAAATAATAAATAATGTACCGCTAAGCATACCTTAGATAGAATATCCAATGCTTATGTAAATTGTATATATTTCATACAATATTTATTGTTGAAATCCTATTGTTGAAGATAAATTCATTGAAAATTCAATACGAAAAAATATTATCTTTACTCTTAAACAATAAATTAATTTTTTGCCATGTTTCTTGTGTAAAGTAAACTGCCTATCATATTAGCTCCCTACCATTCATTCCCTCCTTCAAACTGTCATACTTTTCCAGAGAAACCTACAATTTTCAGTTCAAGCCTTTGCATCTCCTACTCAAATAACGCTAAGTTTCCAAAAAAGAGAAGAATTTGTCATTGAACATTCACTTGAATCCAAATTGAAATCCTTCTGCCTATGAAAGCAAAGCGTTTAAGGAGTGATTACAATCATTTCAACAAGGAACAATGACATCAAGGGGTATTGCTATTGGTTTTTCTCCTGCTGCTGTCAACATTTAGTATTTCTTGTATGTATATAACTTAATAGCTGGCCCCCATTACCTTTTTGGAGCAGAGCAGTTTCAGTATAATAGAGATGAAACTAGACAATATGAAATTGAATCCTCTCGGTGACAGGACTCTTGCTCTTTTCCCGTCAAAAAGCCCGATTTGCTTGACATTCATCAACTAACTCACAGCATCATCATCATCACATCATTCTCATTCTTGCATTTCTCCCCTGTATTATTCAACACACATAATATTTCAGCATAATAAAATACCATAAGAATAACCAGAATCAACAATGGGTGGAACAAGAGCAGGCAGAGGGGCTTAGCTTAGCTATTATTGTAAGCAGAAGAAGAGCAGTAGTTGTAGTGGGCATTTGTCATTTAGTTTGTAGTCAATAATAGTCCCACGAAAGTTCTTAGTCTATTTTATTTCTTTTGTCCAACTGTGCATACTTTAAGTTTTGTGCTTTTCATCGTTATCAAACCGAGATTTTGACATTTTTTATGGAGTTCTCAAAGTACGCTTTAAATTAGAAGTTCTAACATTATTATGACATGATGTAATTGTTAAAGTTATGAAAATTAAATGCTGTAATAATTTAATCAATACTTTGACTGGAAATGAGCTTGGTGAAACTGTACAACTTATGACACACTTTTCTTGGGAATTTTCGTTGCTTTTGAACTTTTTATAAAATTGTCTGCATGAAAAGTGTCCCATTATATAAATTAAAAAAAGTGTATTTAAATTAATCAGCTGAAAAGACTACAGTTGACGACTGTAAATACCGATCAGAACCACTATCGCCAAAATTCTCCTAAGTATGGTCTCATTTATGATTTTAATAGTTATAGTGTTCAGGGTTGATTTATGAGGCAAGTAGAACTAGGATTGAATGGTAGCGATGAGAAAGGGAACCTTTGGTGCATCTTCAAATATTCTGAATGATGGGTGACAAAAAAGGCACCCATCATCTTCAGCGTTCACAACAATGATGCACAAGAGGACAGGACGACAAAAATATTACAATCGACAGTTCAATTCAAAGGGATTTTATGTCAGATGAAGCCATGCTAAATGCCAAGACCATTTTTTTAAAGCAAAACTGATCTTGAATACTAAATTGAATGATACAACTTTACTGTTGTAAATATATTGTACACTATTAGAAGCTCGAATAGCAGCCACAGTTCAGTGATTTACCAGACTTAAGCATGTGTCTTCTTACGAAAAGTAGATATCTTAATCGTATGTGCACTCTTAAATTGTTATTAGATCTAATCCGAAATGTCATTACATCATAAATTGTACAGGTGATTTCGCCGTTAGGTTTATTTTAGCAATGCGACAGTTCAAATAAATTGTACTCAAACATACGATTTCTACCTCCATATAATATTACTTCATTTGAAATTAACAAATTCGTAGAAAATTAACGGGATTGATGCTAAATCCGATTAAAATTTCATTCATAAGCAATAGTTCCCAATAAAAATCATTGATAAAGAAATAATGCATGTCTGACTAATTACCATGCAAAGAAAGCATACACCATTCATTCGAAAATCCTGCATAATTTAGAAAAAAGCACAAACCACATCGTACAAAGACGCCTGCCCTAAACTAAAGGACATGCAGTCTAAAACCTACAATGTTAAGCTCAATCAGTCTATATTAATTCTATTAGCAAGTACCACCAAGAGGGATGATTTATGGTATTATGATGAAGATGATATTGTACTATATGATGTATGACAGAGGAAGGGGTGAAATCGTTGGTTTTTTGGCTTTTACAAGTAGGAGGGTTGATTCTCCTTTTACAAGTAGGATTGACATAGGAGGGACTACAAAGTCCTCGGGAGGACTTGGCTTTCCATCTGTCCCACCAATCCAATCACCTCACAACTTTATTATTTAAACCTAGCTAACTCAAACTTCTAAGGTTTAGTTTAGTTTAATATTACTCACCCTGTCCATAAACTATAGAAAGAAACCCTCAGATACACTGCTACATAGATTTACTGAATGAAACTTAGCCTAAGCAAACCCCATGAACGGACATGCCTACAGAAACTTAGGAGTATATCACACTTCCATCCCAAACTAAGGCCAAGGGTCATAACAACATCAATTAGAAGTTATGATGAACTGCTACTGAAGTAGAATAAATCCTACTGAAGTTTTCCCATTACCTTATAACTTACAACTTTTCCAACACTTGAGGATATAATATCATGCCTAGTATTAAGCATAATGGTTAGTTACATGGAAATGGTTTATATTGGTCTAAAAAATATGGTTATGGTTAGTAATATGTCACATAGAGAATGCTTTCAATACTTTTGAATCGATTTGACTGACGGAGACTTGGTTTGTGTAAAAGTAAAGTAATGATCACTAATCCCTCACTCTTTAGACTGGGCCATAAACACTACAAACACATTGCAGTAGAGCTTAAGTTAAGGCAAGAGCAGTTTGTCAAAAATCAACCGAAGGATTAAAAATTCATTTAGTCTTTATTTATTAGTCAAAGGTAAACGGGCTCAAGGTGTATCAACCCGTAAGTCTTCACCTAGCTAGCTGTAAGAACCTATACAAAGTAGTACCTACTGATTTTAGTGACACTGACACAGAAATCGAAAGTTTTTGCCTTATTAAATCAAATTAATGCACACGTTCCAGAGAGTATCATATTTATGACAAATTAGCATTTCCGTTAGCCCCTTTAAGTATCACGAAGAATTATTTAAGACAATGATGTGACTGAGATTGCGTTCCAAAAGGATTCAAGATTGAATTCTCAAGAGAAAGCACGGCTAGTTGAAGTTACTTCTTATCGCTGTGTTTCTCTGTGAGTTTATTGAAGAAAGAATCAAAGAGTTGAGATGATCATGGATCTTCGTCTTGGAGTCGACATCGGGAAAATGAGTCAGGCTCAGAGCTCAAGTAAGGAAAAGTCATTTAAAATAATTATGTTTAGTGTTTGCAAGTGAATTTTCGATTGTTTATAAGCCATTTGTAAATACATTTGTTTATCATTTATCAATCCATCCCATGCTTAGATATTAAGGTGGTCCTCGCTAAAGATTTTAATGTTATGAAAAGTATAAAACAATGATGAAGTTTAAAGTATTGCTGACTTCTCTACTGGTTGTGGGGAACTTGTGGTAGGATTTCTAATGTTAAGCTAGGGAAACAGTATTGGACTTTTAGAATCAATTCATGTTATATATTATCTCACGGTATGATTAGAGTTAAGGTGACACATGCATCTTTAATAGATTCCCATCTATATTGCATATCTGATTAATTTTCTAAAATACTTACGGAATGGCAGGAGAATTTCATATAACATACAAACAAATCGCTTAGCAAACCCTGGGAAAAAACAACAGATCGTCGGAATATCACTCCCAACAGAATCCATAAAGCACCTCTAGATTCATAAAAGATTAAAGTATGAAATCATCTATAGTCATCTATGACAAACGTTACCTCTATCTTGGCCTTACCTTTGTCTCAATATCTGCACGCTTCTGTATCTGTTACCCACAAAGAGTAATATCATGTCAAAGGTATCATCCTAACCCTTATAAAAGTAAAGTATCGATTGCACTCGTATTTGTAACCCCACACAAATTTATATTCCCCATTATAATGTAAGCAGCGAGAAATCATCCAGACCAACTGACACTCAAATACCGGAACACACCCGGACCTTGTTGAAGAGCATGCATAAAAACACGGCAGTGATAATGATAGACAGGATCATCATTCATTGGTATGATATGATACCCTCTTCAGTCTTAATTTACGTAAACAAACCCTACCGAAAAAAGATGAACTTCGACAAGCAACCCAGAGCCAATGCAGTGCAATATAGACAAGGTTGGATGATGATACCCGGATTTGGGAATCGTGATGATTTATCCATCCGGGATTCATAAATTATTAGTCATGATTTACTTCATTTAAGTTAGAGTCTGTCAGGGAAAACAAAAGATCGATTTTCTCTTGGTAAAGCTCCCACGCACAAAATATACCCTTTTACCTGTATCACTTTTTACCCTGTTTTTCATATTCTTAAATGAGTAAAGCTCATCTGCTACCGGAGCACAGATAGTTCAATGATAATTGACAGGAGGAAATGGATTTTAAATGATGAGCTACGGGGATGAGTCTAGTCTATCTTTTATAAACTAGCCCTTACTGATTTACCCAGCACCACTTTAGACTTTATCTGAATTATTGATCCTGAAAAGGCCGGCCCTCTCGTCTTTAAGCTAAAAAGTTCAGTAATGTAAGCATTATATAGTAGAAGTACAGGCAGATTAATTATTTACTAGTTTAAATACCTTTTCCTGTTGTAATACTCATAACTTTCATTTTTGCCCTGATGATTCCGTGTTTACTTTTAACGAAATGACATGACATTGTGCATATCTAATAGATAATAAGCTGCCTGTAGATCAGAGGCAATAGGGTGTCTAGGGGAATGATATGATATGTGTAATTTCTTTAGTGAAATAAAACTTGCAAAGACATGTGTCCGGAGGTGGGTCAGCTTTGATATTGATCACAGGGAGAAGGGTCGAACTGATTGGATTCAACTGTGCATTCACTGACTCGGTGGCTATTCATACGATAATTTAATACCTGATTTTTGTATGTGGACTGAGGTGAAGGAAACACCGGAAGTTCATTTTTCATGTACACAAAGCAAGCATTAAAAGAGGAAGGAAGGAGCTTGCACTAGAAAATGTGTTGCCAATGCTCCAGATCAGTTTAGCATTATAAATAATCACAGGTCACAGGGTACCCTTTTTACATCATTTTGTCAACTTTAAAAGGCTCTTGAGTCTATTTTTGATTCAAAGTTATGAAAATGTATTTTACCAACACGGCTAGGGTGCTGGCGTGTCTATGCGGGTGAAAAAAGTGTTAAAATCATGCCTAATCTATAGTCAATCATGAATTCTTAAGGAACTTGAGCAGTGCATTAATCATTCATCTAGCCCGTGCCGTTTGACATTTCCTGATGCATTTGACCCTTTCGCGTTGGCTATTACTATGAGTAGATAAGAGTTTTTTGTAAAGTCCGGAGAGAGGAGATCCGGGAAATGGCTTCGGTGGAGGTCGAAAGCGTTTCTTTTAAGATTTCAAATGAAATTGAATCTTAAAAGTCCTCAGATGTTAATGGATGCTTAAATACAATAAAAAAATGTAATTCATATTTGTATTCTTTTGCAGGTCGAATCTTATACGATATTCCCTGTAAGGTTTGCCAAGATCATTCATCAGGTAAACATTATGGAATTTTTGCCTGTGATGGGTGTGCCGGCTTCTTCAAAGTAAGTACTTTATCCCCCCTTTACGTTTACCTTCTTTGCGGTTTATGAAGATTTGTATCTTTTAGTTTCTGTCAATCTACCTTTCGTCAAGTTGAGTGAGGTTCATAGGGGTTGAAATCTCAATAAAGTAAATAATATAACACAGGGCCAGTACTTTAATAGGTAATGGGATAGTGGGAACTTATTTCATTCTTGATCAACTGAATGCTTTATTTTGCTATTTTTCATGTTAAGAATGTACTAATGTACACGAGCATAGAGGACACTTCATAATTCATCATTAATCTTCTAACGTAAAGTAAGCTCTTAACTCGTAAAACAATATACGAAGGTTTACGAGCTCAACTTTACGTTTAATGGAAAAAAGGTCTCAAAGTTTCTACTAAGTAATCGAATATTGACCGTTCTCATGTCTCCATTGAAGCACAAATCCTGAAAAAACAAAGTTGAAAAATTGAACCTGACTTTTAAGTTAAAAGTCTTTTATCATGAAACAAATGAAGCTTTCTCATTGAGAAAATGTATGACTGTCTATTTCTAATTCTCTAACCTATCTAGCCATAACCGTGACTTGTGTTGAAAAGATCCTATCCTAACCGACTAATTTCTCTCTCTGTACTTACTTAACCTTTTTTATATTGTTTTCGCAGAGATCAATCAGACGGAATCGGCAGTACGTTTGTAGGAACAAGAGCGAAGGCTCCTGTCCTGTAGACAAGACGCATAGAAACCAATGTCGGGCTTGCAGGCTCAAGAAATGCGTTGGGGCTGGAATGAACAAAGATGGTAATCTATATGGATTATAATTCTAAGTTCATATTTTTACTGACTATGTTATGCTAAAGAAGCATAAATCCTAATATTAATCGCTTTATTGTATTTTATCCAATTTATTGATGAATCTGGCACTAAACGCTTCTGTAGCTTGGAGAGTAATACAGTATAATAGTACTTATTTGTATGTTTGTTCAATTTATAGCAGTACAACATGAGCGAGGTCCTCGAAACTCCACCCTCCGTCGTCAAATGTCCCTCTACTTCAAAGAAGGACTGTCCCATCCTTCATCCTCGTCATCTTCTCAACAACAACACGGATCCATTACAGAACCATCTTCAAGTTCAAGTCCCATCTCAATCTCATCTTCCTCATCCTCATCGCCTTATTCAATCAATAACCTCATCTCTTCAGCTGCAAACGGTTCCTATCATCACCACCATGGTGGAACTCATGCAGAGCTACTTCTAAGATCTACCGGTGGTGGTGGGGTCCCTTCTGGAATAAACCACCCTCGACATCCCTTATCACTGCTGAGTTTTTCATCCCCGGTCTCAACCGTTTCCCCAAGGGATCTACAAAGTCCCCCGAACTCCCCCCTCGGATCCACTGCAGCATCCTCCCCATCGATAGAGATAACCTCATTGTCCCCGGAAAGGAGTGGGGACAATGGTGTTTCTCCTAACTCTCCCGGTGGAAGAATGAGTAATCCTTATAATAATAACGAAAGGAACGTTTCTACATCGAGAAGGGAGCTGTCGTTTGGGAGTGGAGCTTCGCTTTTCGGGATGCCCCCACTGGATTTAGTTATGAATGCTATGCATCATGCAAAACAGCAACAGAACAACCATCAAGAGCAGAGACCTACTAATGGGAGTAATGGACACCATTTGATGAGAGAGAGTCCCCTGGAGAGTATGTTGTTGATGAGACCTCCAATGTTTGGGTTGCCTCAGATGAAGGTATAGAGATCACATTCTTAATCAGAATGTAGGAAATTGGTTTATAAATAACGTTAATTATTTTTTCTATTGCGCGTTTTGGAATTTGAGAACGCTATAGTTTTTGTATCAGCTCGTTTTATCGAGGGATAAGTAGATATACTTCTGTCCTATAAGTTTGGAAATTACCTCAAAAATCAAATTATTACTTCACTTCATGTACTCGCGTTATATTCTCCTAGCGGATAATTATGACAGTAACTATAATTATTACAGATTTTGCCTCTTTTAATATTTTAGTACGGATGGCCCGACATGCTCCAGCTACACCAGCAAGGTCTCACAGGGTCCCCTCTGTCAATGCCTCAAGCCCCCTCCAGTCCCACTCTTAGCCCAGTATCCTTCAGTCAAATGACCCTACCTCTGATGATGTTTGGAACTGACACTTTATGTGAAACCGCTGCCCGTCTCCTTTTTATGAATGTCCGATGGGCTAAAACGGTCCCGGCCTTCGTCTCCCTTCCCCTCCGAGATCAGCTCCTTCTTCTTGAAGAATCATGGCGAGAATTCTTCGTACTTGGAGCAGCTCAATTCAACCTTCCAATTGAAATGGGAGCTAAACTGGTCACAAATAATTTCACAGCTGAAGCCGCCTCTTCCTCGTCCTCTAACGAAGGTTCGCCTCAAAGGTCAGAATGTAAAGGCCGAGGGATCTTGAATGGACAGGGGAGTGGGAATAAGAGCTCTGAGGAAGTTCTCCATGAAATCAAAGTCTGTCAAGATGCAATGGAAAAATTTCGCGAGATGAACGTAGATCACACGGAATTCGCCTGTCTTAGGGCCATCGTCCTCTTTAAAAGCTCCTCTTCTGGAGATCTCAAGAAGAATTTGAAGGAGGTTAAGACCATTGAAGCCCTTCAGGATCAGGCCCAGTTGACTTTGAGCAAGTATATTAGTTTGGCATATCCATCTCAGCCTTTGAGATTCGGACGGCTCCTTCTACTCCTTCCGTTGCTCAAAGGGGTGTGTCCCTCTACTATTGAGAGCTTGTTTTTTAGAAAAACTATAGGAAATATTCCCATTGAGAAGATTATCTGTGATATGTATAAATCTGGATTGTAAGGTGTTGTACTGTATTTTCAATTAATATGCCGTTTAATTTATGCGTTTAATCTAAAGTGCAAGTACATTTTGCAACGATATTTAACATGTTTTTATGCACCGAAGATGACTAGTACGTACTATCCTTTAACGCACAGTAGTGTACTTAATCTCTGTTGAAAACTAAAGCCTTATAACTTAAAGGAAAACTAGCATTGTTACCAATACAGTATTAACGTTGAAAAGACAGTTGTAAAGAAAAAAATTAACATAAATGTTTAGGGTTTTACTGCATTTAATTAATCTCAAGACCCCGATATAACGTCTAATACTGAATAATTTCACTAATTTTATGTTATACTAATTAATTTATCTTTTCAATTACTGTAAAATACACCCATCAAATTACCAAGTTGATATTAGTCGATTGTGATTTCCTAATTGTAAATAATTTATGCATCGCTTTTTCCTTTGTTGACAAATTCCAATAAAATATTGTATCAAAGATATCAACAATAGATCATAAATCATAACCTTACAAACAGGTCAATGGTATTACTCCAGTGTTTCTCACAAGCCAGGAATGCTTTTAATTTGCCTCAGAGTACGAAAAGTTACAATAGCTTCTCTTAAAATGGTCAAGTACCTCTGCAATAACCATAACCATGCCCTAGCGTTGTTGTATTCATAGAATCTGTAAGCATTAAAAAATTGCATTGTGCTCAACTGCAATTACAATTACAATTACTACAGCACAGTACACATATACTCTCTAGGGTCGATTGATCTGCTAATGGAGACCCGAGTGGGAAAACTACTTATTGCATAAAGTTACCTGCAGCGTATGCATTTGTTCATCAAGCCAGTTTGTCACTATTTTTATTGAAAAGAAATCCCTCAAGTAATCCCCCATGGGCCCTTACTTTTCGAGGGTGATGGACCACAAGTATTTACTTTTTATTTGCAACTTCTTACCTCTTTGTAATTCCAATCACTTATTAAAGTACCGTTCTTTGTCAACATATTCCCCGTAAAAGTTGTACATAAAGAATAAACATTGATTAAAGAATGAAGAGTATTATATGGAAAATTATTTAAGCATTAGTGAATGGATTTGTTGCCAAATCCCATGAGAAAGCAGCCGACAGAGCTGGGGACCGGACGGGAGAAATCAACAATGTCAATTGTTTGTTCCATGATTTTATTAATTTGTTGAAGGCACTACTGTGGAAAATCATTGGGTAATGTCACAACAATCATCAATTGCAACTTGGAGTGGGCCCCATTCTGGTTGTCGACTAAAGATGAAGTGCTCTTGAGTTCGTCTCTTAAGCGATTCTGACTGAGTTTAGGCTGCTAACGATGCGGATTAGGGTCTTTCGAGGATTCTGGTATTGTTATTGAAGAATTAAATCCTAGCCCTTTCGGTTATGTAGTCCCTGTGGGAATTTTACTTCCCATCCTTGAGGTGCGAATAACTTAAACATCATATACTGACCCGTCGATTCTTACTTTTAAGAGATTATCAAATGTTGCAGTTTAGAATGTATTTATCATACTTGTGATGTAGCTGTCAGATTTTTTTATGTTAATGTAATTTGAACAAATTCAAGGAATCATGGTTTTTAGCTATTTAGTAGTCAAACCCATTTAATTTGTCGTTTTAGTGACTCCGGAGTGAATATTAAGATTACAGATAGATTTTGAAACTTTAAAATTATTTACGACAGTTACAGTTGATGAATAATCTTTGCTTGAAAATTGGACTGTCACTGTCTGTGAGATTCGAGTGAATGTTCCATAACTATCCAATTTCCAATTAATTAGCATTCTAGACTTCGACTACATTTAGCAACGACCCTCCGCATGCTACTTACGACTTAAGGATATTAGATACGTATGTCCTTGCGTAACAGCCCTTCACTGTGGCTGCTTTCATCTTTCAGAGTTAGCTAAAATACAATTGAATTAAATAGTTGATCCTGAACTTTTGAAAATACTGAGCATGAATTTTAAGCTCAATTGTGTCTAATGCTCTAAATACATCTTAAATGAAGAATTACACTTATCTCAAGGCTAATTTACTCTCTTGAGTGGTATTTCAGATAATTTAATCATATGCCACTAAAATATGTACAACTCCTTAAAATTCCAGCCTTTCTCATTATGAATCTGTAAATCAGGGTTTTTAATTATGAAATTCTTTCTCCCTACGTTGGAATCCACAATCAAACAATAGGTATGCAATATACATTTTCACACACACTTGTTCACACGTTAAGTTAAATTCTTCTACCTCCGATTAATGGGAAGAAATTCCTCATTTCACTTCTTTCATACAATCGCATACTTCCCATTTCCTCCCTTATCCCCAAGTATAACCCAAACCTCGGCATCCACCTATTTTACCTACCTTTAGAGCTAATCCTAATTCTTCTAACTACCTGATCCATATTACCCAACTTTCAACTTACTGCTACATGGATTCATTCTTCTTGTCGTGTTAACATATTCATACCATAAATTAAGGCGTAGATAAAATGTAACGTCCTCCTACAAACTCTTCCAACGCTAAACAATTTGAAAATCTCATGCATTCTTCCCAACTGCTTAGCGTCGTCTCCTTATTATTGTATTGAATTCCAACCACAAAAATCTATTCCAGGTGATTTATTGCAGACACGAGAGGCGATGAAAGAGTGAAGGGAGGTATTATACTCAGGCCGGCTAGCATAATGATATACCATCATCAGGAGATCAGTGCCACCCTAAGTAAGGAAGTTTTTGGTTAATACATAGAATTCATACAGCACACGCTCGTATAAAAATATATAATCCGTCCTTCCTTCCTTCTTTAATGGTGGTAGATGAGTTCATACATTCCATAGCACAACATCGCACGAAGTGAGTAGACATCCGCCGTCTCTAATGTGGGTGTATGTATTATAAAAAAATCCACGAAGGAATCTCTGGAATCCAAAAAATCTCGACCCTATGGACTCTTCAAATCAAAAGCTAAATAACTTCTACACATTTTTCCTGTGGGAAAAGTCACGAGCTGATAAAAAGTCAACTTCACATCCGTCTCCCTCCTTAAGCTCGAGCTTAACAACACCAACTACACCATAGTATGAGTTATTACTTCCACTGCTCAAAACCTCACTTTTTCAGAGGGTTCGCAGTTGAGGCAGATTTCAAATTGACTCAGGGCATTAGAATGGTCGGATTCATGCTTCTATGAAATTGTTTGTAATGTAACCGAGTAAGCCGGAATTCGTGGTCTAGGCGTCTTTCTACTTTCTCAGAGAAGGCAGAGAATGACTTGGGATTTAGTATGGGTTAATACGTTGAAGACCCCGTCCTACTTTATTATCTTTCCAAATACCAATACGTCTTCTGCAAACGTAGAGTAAAATCTGCAAAATTAATCCTGGTTTTTATCCCGTCTGAGACTAATTGATCCCTATCCTTACATATGCCTCGTCAAATCCAGCAGCGCAGCTGTGGTCTCCATGCATTGCAGAAAACAACGATAGAATATGTAGTATACAAACCCAACCCACTACTGACTTAGTAATAAACATCAACACATCTAACTCCCTAGCTGCTGCTGTTGGAAAGCCCCTAGAATAATAGCATGTGGTAAATGCATGGGGCATGGACCCTTGCAGACTTGATTGTGGAGAAACTGTGCATTGTACTTGGTTAATAAAAGCTGATTAAATAACTTTAAGGTAAAAGATTATCACCAAACCCAACTGCCAACCCTGTTTCAAGATGAATATCAGGTTTTTGGCAATTTTTTGGCACGCAGAATGCAATGCAGACTTGGACAGTTGGCGTCACCCGTCTGCCACTTGCACTCACTGAAGAATTCCAATGTTGAGCATCAACTTTCAACAATAAACTAGACAAGTTCATCACAGTAAAATGATTTTTATTGCTAAATCTCTGCAACCAATGTGGTAAAGCCGATCTTTGTGATACCAGCATTTCTCACTTTCTTGTCTTATCATCATCCATCCGGTCTGGCTGTATCGCTTCCTCATTGCTTTTAAAACGGGCCTGCTCAGTCCCTGAAGACGAAATACCGGCTTAAAACAAGGACTCATCTAGATTCTTCAAGACCGGCTTCATTTTTAAAGTCTTAACTTCAGAACAGTTAAATCGTATTCTTTGCAGATACTCCTATCCTATAGCTAAAGCAAATACTCGTTAGGAAATATAATAATCTTCAGGATATGAATGTTGCCTTTAGCTATCTGCCCGCTTGCTGTGTATTATGGAAAACAGTAGCAGTCCTAACACAGCTAGCTCACAAAGCAGCCTGTCTCATCTTCATAATCCGATTCTATCCACCATCATCATCCTATCCTCCTCTTTAAAAACATCTTCGCCGACTTAGGAATTTATCTTTAAACAAAGAGAAGACTGAATGGATGAAATAGCTAACTGAAGAATGGAATTCCATACAAACAAAACTAAGGCTCCTATCTAATTCATTCTCTATCTAGCGTTATTTTTACTTTTCGTTTTTATTTTTTTTAAACAACTTCAAGCATTGTTGTTGCTCTATTATCAGCATCAGTGTTATAGCCACTGATTTATATAGCTCTCAGCACTAAGTGAAAGAATCGAATCAATCTATCTAGAGTAGAATAATAGTAGTAGTGCTACCGAAAGATATGGAACCTATGATTCAGTAGTCCAATGAATGGAGCATATAGGTAGATATAAGTTAAAACCTCGACGATTAACCGCCGCTTATGTATCAAAAGATGATTTTTGAAGCATCTTTAACATGGGAGATATACCCATATATAACATGTAAAGTATAACATGCGGCTTAATTAAGGAGGGCGGCCTAATGCGGCCTATTTTCAAGGTTTTACAGTGTTTCTTAGAGGATATAAGGTGTTGCCGGAAAAAACGGTCTTAGGTCTCAGGTAAAGTAAATCTAGAAGGTATGCAATAATAATAAATAACAATCCCCATCCATTATCATTACCAGTACAATCCAATCCGCCTCACATTCCTCATAATTATACTATTATACTCATTATTATCACCAACAACTAACCACACGGTCATCCCTGCATTGCATTGGCATGGCATAATATTGCTATAGATTAGGATTACATGGTAAGTACATAATTTGAAACCTGCATGCAATCCACATGGCACCAGCCCTGCCGTATACGATCGTCGTAATGCCGGACTTGAGGCTAGATACAGCAGTATGCGTACATATTTACGTAGATAGTACAGAAGTTAACTCAAGTTAAGTCACTTACCTAATGCAAGTTAGTCACTTTTGCTTTTTACCACAGAACATTAGTAGTTAGGTAGACAGGACGAGGAACTTAACTTGGAAAAAGTAAGCTAAGGCTAAGTCATTTTAGCTTGACTACTATGCAGGCTAAGGTTTCAGCCTCAAGAAAGATATAGGTATGACAGAGGCAATATTATAACATTGGAGAAGGTGTTTAATCGTTACTCAATAATTTGTATACCTCCATGATACCCATAGCTTAGTTACTATAATAAAATGACTACTGACTTATTATATGACTATGACTCAAGGTATCCAGGTTAGCTAAAAACTCATCATCTCAAGTTCAAGAGTAGCTTCGGTCGGATCATTATTGCGGTTATTATATTAGACCAAGGCAGTAAGTATCTTAATGTCAGTTGGTGTTTCTGTCTTGTCTTGGCCCATCGGTAGGTAGGAAAATCAGATTGGCAGCATTATAACAGGAGTAATCCAAGTTAACTAACTGTAGGCAGCTTTATAGTTCACTCAAATTGTCAGCATTATTACCCAAGACACACCTTGACTTTTAGGTCCCCCACCGGCTTAACTGACACAACTACTGGTCACACTGCGACCAAGTAATAAAGCCAACACCATTTCATTGTGGAATTTCCATTGTAACTACTAGGGCTAGTTAGTTATTCTGCTGGAGATCCTGATGAGCTCCATTGGTCACGCGAGGCCCTTTTCGTTCTTACAATTATACATTTGCATTGGTGAGACGCTTATTAAGAACGTTAAGCTGAGACTGCACTAAATCTCTGGAGTGTTGACACGTCCGGAATTTACACATACCATACAGTTAACATTTTTTTACAGAAAGTTCATTCATAACTTTTGACAATTGACACCTTTTGTATGACTTTTTGTGCCCAAAATAACTGGATTATTCCACTAGCTGACTGACCTTAACATTACTTTAGAGAGGGTTAGACTAGTTTTGATCAGTTTGTTGGAAGCCTTCGAAGGAATCTGTTCGATTCAATCCAAGGTTGCTGCTAGACTCTTTAGAGATTTGCAATGACTTCACGGATTCCTCAACGGGCCGAGATATTCAAACTAGTCGCATTTGTTGAAGAATTGCGGATGCTGGATTTCCTTAGCTGAGAATTTAGAAGAAAAAGGACCAACTGTCATAGTTTTGCCACCGCGCCGCGTTATTGTGACTGAGCATAAAAGGAGATCATCAAGGCATCCGTCAACCATGGGTAGATGGGAAACTGGACCAATCTGCAGAATTGACTTAATTTGGGTAAGAAATTAAATTACCGTGAGTCTGGTGGTGAATTTTGAGTGCATTTTGCGAAATTTGGTCATAAAAACACATCTCATTAAACTATCCAAGTTCAGACCCGGATAAAGTAGGAGCTGGCTGGGTTATGTTAATGCTGATGTAGATAAATAATAATAGTCTGTATCATATTATTATTTTTGCTCGGGTGGGCGTCGTAAATTACTAGGAGGATATAAGGCAAAGATGATAATGATGGTTCGAGATGGGCAATACCTTTGATGGGCTAGGTCGTTTCATTTTTTATCCTTTCATTGATCTGAATAGATTATGTGTTTTGATCTGAGATAATCATTCTATCGTGGAGTTAAGCAATGGGACAAAAAAATCAAAGTTTGCAATAATAAGATGCAGGATAATAAATTATGCCCAACTTTTGTGATGGTTTATTGGATTTTTCATGTTTTGTGATGATTAATTTGGTACAGGCGGATGCTTTAGTAATTGTGGTAAACCTCAAATATGCTAGAATAAGTTTTATACTTCTCCATAGGCATGTATTTACTATTGTTATAAGTGGCTACCGTACCGTGGAATTTTGCCAGCCAATAAGCAGGAATACAAATGCATATAAATAAGCTAAGCAAATAAACACCTAATATTTTAAAATCCCATCCTTCCTTATTTCATGAATTGTACTTGTACACCAAGACAATGAAAGGTTGTACTTTTTGTACCTACAAATACTATAATAACTACTGGCTTACGTGCATAGTCGATTTTTGAGATCAAAGGCGATCAATCAACAAACTTGGCAGTTATAATTTGTATCAATAAGTCAGCTCACGAGAGTCATTAATCATTTGGAGCAATTATTGATCGATTTTTTTTAGAAAAAAATTTTGCTTTAGATAAAGAAGAATTAGCAAAGTATCTCTGAAATCATTGTATTACTTCCTTTCTTATCCTACGTAGTGAATTGAACTCATTTGGCATAAATTATAATGAGAAACTTTTAAAATTCCAAATATTTAAAAAATAAAAGCGTGTACAATTGCAATTAATCCGCAGTATATCAAGCTTGCTGGAAACTTGTAAATATAACCCTAACCTACACACTAGTTTAATCTCTGCTTTATCTACACACGTACAAGCCGCTTTTACACGGTTGGTCATTCTAACAATGGGAAATTAAATGCATTATTATGCACACTCATTTTTTACCCCGATTTTAAAACAATTTCCCACTAATTGTCTTTTGAAGGGTAATTTAATCGCTCTTAAGATCTGCCTTAGATAAAGTATACACAATATCAAAACAAGCACTATACGCATTAATCACATACTAATGCAGCTTATACTACATTGTAGTAGTAGTAAGCACCTTGCTACAAAATAACATTTCTTTTTTTCCTCTTTCCTCCATTCACCGTCTGGTAGTAGGATAGTAGGTAATAGTAATAGCTTAATCAAATATTAGCCTTAACTATCTCTACAAAGATCTAATCGGATTGAATATTTATCCCTTTCTTCAATGCTAAATTGTGCTTAATAGAGCTTTGAATAAGGGTTTAATTATCTTCCTCAAGATTGTGACAGATCGCCTTGGCATTTGAGTGTTCAGTCGAGCTAGCAATACCAGCCTATGAGTTTCACACTAAGCTTCAGATCCGCTAGTCCAAGTCATCTATCTATTCATTCATAAGTCGAGTATGGTAGCAACTGGAAACTTATAATGTCTTATTTTCTATTTCATTGTATTAATACTACCGCAGCAATTCTCCACGTTTATTTTCCCTTTTTGTTCTAACCATACAAAAGTCACTAATACACTGGCAAGGAGAGGATTAATTACAACTCTTTGTTCAACAGACGAAGCGAGTATTAATTAGAGGGGCTTATTGAAGAATTTATTGTTTTGATTAATTAACTAACTATGTGGAATCAATTACCATAGTTGGTACCAACGCAACTGCTACTATTATTATAGAAAGTTATGCTAACGTGTGCTATGCGATGATGCATGACTAATGAAATATTTCTGATGAATATCCTCTTTCTTTCCGGAGAATTCAGTTGTCGCTCAGCTTCATTATTTGTTTTGACCATTAGATCCTTTACAGGTGGTACTGCTCATAAGGTAGTTTTCATGAGTTTTGGCCAAGTTCAATGTTAAATTTTGAGTAATAGGCTTTTTTCAAGTTGGAAATCTTAATTACAACCCTTTTCCGCGTAATGAATTAAAGGGACTTGGATGCAGTTTATAATGAGAAAATACCTTAGATTACAAGTATCAGATTATGAGAATTAATACAACTACAGGTATGCTTGAATCGCATTCTTTGCAATACCAACATTTTAATTTAAACCTCACGTATTACTAATCTTGCCATTTGCTTGCAAGTAGCCATGAATTAACTTTACTGATAGCTTTCAATACTTACGGCTTCTGCGTCATTGTTGCACTTTTCCAATTTGCAATGGTGTTTGGCAAAATTGTAATTTGTAATTTGCAGTAGGGACAGCATTAAATGTCTTTCAGATTAAATGTTGTACTGTATTACTATGCATTACATTTACCTATAGATTGTAAATTAGCTGGAGTAGCTCTGTAGTATAACGCAATTCAGCAATGCAATGAACACACTACGTCATCTGAAATGAAATAAATCGTTGAGCTTGTCAAAATCAAACAAAAGTTTGAATGGTGGATTAAAAGTTGGAGGTGATACCTTGCGAGATTAAGATTAAATTACTTTTTCACATTTTTTGACTATGCTACAAAACGCAAGGGAGGGTTTCCTCTTAAGTTTTTAACCAAAAGTGTAGCTCAGTCGAGTTATTATTACTATTGCTTTACCTAAAGATGACAATAAAGTACCACTCCTATTCCTATTTGCATAAATCCACCTTTTGTTACCAAATCCATTTTTCTTGTTAAAAATCTTGAGAATACAATGAAACAAGATGCATAAAAAGTAGAATGGCTTTTTGCCATTCTTACATTAAATTATACATTCTATTAAAATAGTACAGTAGGCACAAACGAACAAGGATGAAGATTGTGTAAAAGTATATGCTTTTGCACTCATTCAACAAACTCTTTGTTCACTGTTGAATTATTTCATTCTATAATTTCATGAAGTTCAAGTCATCGATTTGTTAAGGGTGCAGAAGATAGAATCAGGAAGGTTGTTACTTAATTGTAATATTAGAAATGTACAAATACAACTACTGTCGCAACGAATAGTTTAAATCATTCATTTACGTGGTGAGGTGAAGTACAGCAGTAGCGAAGCCTGCATGTTTTGTTGTTAATAGACCAATTTCTTGTAAAATAGTTACATCCTGAAAAAACATTAGTAAGTAGTTTAAGTTGCAGTACTTTAGTTCATATTGTAACATAGGTCGTAGGGTGTTTGGTTTGTGACTAGGAATAAATTGGAAGTCATGCCGTATTAAAACTTTTGCTAATCAATCAATGAAACTATGCAATAAAAAGCCAATACAAACCAAGCTAGAAGATCGTATTACAATGACATGGAATTCAATAGTCCAAAAAGTAATTTCAGACACCGTATCCCCCATGCTTTTCCCTACTTAGAAAATAAGTAAATTAATAGTATTAATATTAAGGAGCATCCAAGTGTATTACAAATGTCAGGAGTCAGTCGGTGGATAGTTTTTTTTAATCTAGATTGAAATCAAATTACAGATGTAATGAAATCCTCCAAATCAATGCTAATATAGAAAGAAACATTATTTCTATCATTTGCATACAAGGTTGATGAATCAAATCAAATTATGTGACAGTGACAGCCAAACCAGCTAAGGCAAAAAAACTAATTTATAACCTTCTCAACCTTATTAGTCTTGCTGTGGACAAGTTATTGCCTTTGGTTATTTATCTGTTTGGTTTTCCTGGCAAAAACTTGCTTGTTGCTGGCTAATTAAATTTATTGAATTTACTAGTTAGTTATTTATGTTAACTTTGGTATTTTACACTTAGTTGGTTAACTCAACAAACTATGTAATTTATTTGGTCGGGCATAAGAGTTGGAGGAGTCCTATTGAAGCCATATTATTCCTATTGCATTGCTTTATAAGGGTGGCCAACGACTCAATAAGCGAAAATTGAAATTAACTGCTTCCTGCAATAGTTAGTGCATATTTGTACTTTTTAATTAATTAAAAAATCCCCAAAACGCAATAAAAATGGAAAGTAAGTCTTCAAAATTCATGAGCTATCAATTCCCTGCCTTTCATATGCGTGTAGTTTGTTTTGGTTGTCAAGCCTCCCACAGAGAGTCAAAGAGCTTAAAGAATAAAAAATCTTCCTTGTCATCGGGCGTTTACCAAAACAATTTGTCTCTAATCTCATCTCATCCAGTTATTCAGACATAAAAGTATGAAATCCAATACTAAAGAAAAGAGCTAGTTTAAGCAACTTAGCAGCTTACTCTCGCCTCATCAACTCATTATTCCATCTTCATTCTGACTAAAGGATGATCTGATCACGATCCTGATCCTCGTAACCTCATGATCCAGTTCAATTATCCTTCCTTAATTCCCTTAAAATTCCATTTATATTCTTTGTCTACTTTGGTTTTATCGCCTTTAGCCATAATTATCTATTTAAATTCAATAAAAATCCTAAATTGTCAAGCATAGTACTCAAAGTACGAATGCAGTTGTCTTTTCCTCTAAACTCCCATAGTGTTAGCAAAAAATGTACAAACAACTTCAGTACTTTATGTACAAAAAGTACCAAAAAACTTCTTTTTCTTGAAAGATAAACCTAACTCTTTATATCGCCTACAAAGATAAGAATAAACGGCGCCTGGAGACGTGCTAGTTTTAGCTAAGTGGATGGATGCTTCTCAAACAATCCTACTCACAATGTCGATTTTGCAAAGCACTTGACGTCCACAAATCTGTTCTCATGTAAATCAACCATATACTTCAGAAAGAAGTGAGGATATAGGCTGAGTCCTTACTCATTATTCGTTGCTTGCTACCTCATATTATGCCATTATGCGTGTACTAAGAAAGTTAAACCCAGCCCAATGAAACAATGTTGATTGTGCAAAAACTCAACCTTATATTGTTGTCTCTGGATTTTTAAATTCCTCCAGCTCATGATTTATTATTGCAAGCGGTAAGGAGACAATGAGGCCATTAGGCTATACACTTGGGGCTAGAGATGATGTCCTGTCGTGGCTTGATTGCCGTAAGCAAATAGTATTGGCTAACGATAGATGCATAGTTAGTAAGGCTTGTCAGAGATTACTGACGGCCAGACGGTCTGAAACTTCGCAACTCAAGGTCAGCCGGGTTTCTTCTGTAATAATGAGCGGATAAGAATAATGCCTGTCTAAAAGATGATGTTGTGTAAGGATTTGGGTGTAACTGTTTGAAATCTGTTAAGCTCACGCGAGAAACAAGCTTAGATTCGCATATGCGAAAAAGTAAATATCCACCTGTGTAAAGCGTACCCATCGCCGTTTACTAAATACTTCTTTTCGTAGGAAAATTACCTGTTTTATAATGATTTCCTACATGCTAAACACAAGCACGAAAGAAAAGAGCAAATAAAAAATTTGATAAGGATCTTTAAAAATCAGCAAGTGAAAAAGTGAAATATTTATGAATGCATATTTTATTGTAAGGTAATTAATTATCCATATTACATTACACTCCTACTTATTTAATAGCAACTACCAATTAACTTATTAGTTACTCACAAAATAATGGGTTATCCATGTTCTACTGTCCATAAAAGGATTTTTCCTTCAGCATGTCATTGATTTATTACCCTGATTTGAATACCAATAAGCAATAATAAATAAATTGATGGGACTTTTTATTTTTTTTTCAGACTGGAACTTTCCTCATTCTGTTGACAAGCATGAATATCCCAGCCCTCGATGGTCGACCCATGACCTCCCCTTCAGCACGATCGCTATCACTGTCATCATCACCTTCTTCACTGGAATCCTCACCACAGCCTCCAGACTTGAGACAATCTAACCTAAAGCCAAACTTTCGAACGGAAGATTCCTTTACAACCTCCTCCGAAGATGAGAATTCAGATTTTGACTCTCAGCGTAACCCATCTCCGGAAGAAGATGATGAAAGCGATGAAGCTACAAACTCCAGCATGATAGTACGAGTTATTGTCACATCTTCGAGTTCATCCTCCTCATCTTCGGATCCGGATGACTCCTCAGAAATATCAACCTTCCATGACTTTCATTTTCCTCCATCAGAATCTTTGGCTCCGTCTTCTACCCTTGTCTCCGAAGAATATTCGGATTCACATACTCCAACTCTAGATCAGAAACAGTCTCAAAATGAAACGATTAGCCCAAACAGAGAGAAAAATCCCGAAAAAACTCGATCCGAATTCTTGGATCAAGGTCTCCCCCAAGAAATAAATTCTTCCTCTCAATCTGGAAACAATCCACCACATATATTATCAATTTCATCCAACCCCGATAACGATGAGAATGATCCTCCTCTTCTTCACAATAATGGAGATAGTTCCACAGATTCGAGAAAACAAGTTGAGGATATATTTTCAGCCTTTTATCATGCATTCTCTCAAACATCCTCCGAGTCCCTTACACCCTTCACCTCTATAAGTAACGATAATGGGAGATCTGTTGTTGGTAGTAGAAAGTTGGTACCCAATCCAAAGGAGAGGTTGGCTATGGGCCCATTCCAACCACTTTACGGATCTTTGTCCAATATAAATTTAAAACCACGCCAAAAAACTCTAGCATTCTCTGAGGATAAAAATGATGAAACCACCGATCGGACCAAAGCGACACGGGATAAATCCCGTGATGAAACCATCATCCCACACTCCCTGGCAAACATTAAGGATAAGGAAGGGGATCCTTTAGCAGATGCTTCATCAATAATCGCTTCTTCATCTGTGGCCGTGTCAAGCAGCAGAGAATTTGGTGGAGCTGGCTCGGCTCAGCAGAAGACTACTGGTGGTAGTCAAATCACTTCATCATCGTCTAGTAGTAGTAGTAGATCTACTAGGAGGAACAAAAACACTGCTTATACTAGTAGAAAAGCTACAAACCGATTTCCTGATCGAACTTCATTTCCTGATCCTGCCCTATTTCCCGATGAAATTAACCTAGCCAAGAGGGAGGATGGGAGCACAGAGGAAATAATTATCGGGAAAGAAATGAATAACGAGGAACGCGGTGCTGGGACAGTAGTACCGATAGTAATGATAATGACAGAAGGTGCCAGTGAAAGTCGTCCCGTTAGCAGAAGGCCTGGGAGACCCTCTCGAAGGATACTATCTTCGACAAGGGGAGAGCATCTTGGCCCTTCATCGAATGCTTTTACCAGTAGTACTAATAGAAGTAGTAAGAATCCAGCTGACGATCTAGGATTCTCTGCCAACAACCGGAACGACAGGAGAAATAATCAAGATAGGAGTAGTACAAGAGGTACCAGTAGAAGTAGTAGTAATAGTAGTAAACTTATGAGAGATAACAATAAGAAAAGAGTAAGTAATGGTAGTATTATAGAGAAAGGTATTGATGACAATGGGAATCTCAGTAGTGATAGTGCTTACAATGTTGATAAAAGTCGTAGCAATAGTAATAATAGTAAAAGCAGAGAAAGCAACTCAAGAAGAGTAGATAGTGGTGATGGAAATAAAATTGGGACAGTAATTATATCTTCCGAGGAGCCAAAAGCACAACCATTAGTTCAAGAATTGTCACCAGTGTCAACCACAACTCAAAACTACTCTAAGGGAACGATGACGCGAACAACGGAGAAAAAACTACAAGCAAGCAAAAGTTTAGCAACTTCTTGGCAACAGCCTGAGAAAGTTTGGTCTGAGCCGGCTAAAGTTTGGTCAGAACCGGCCAAGGTTTGGTCTGAACCTGCTAAAGTTTGGTCACTCCCTGCTCAAGTCTGGGGAAATCCGGAGCAGGTTTGGGGACAGCAAGAGAAGACTTGGGGCCAAGGAGAGTTGGTCTGGGGTGGTCTAAAAGATACGCCTTGGGAAGGCCAGGAACAGCATCAAGGACAACAAACGTTGTCCCATCAACCTGCTAAAAAAATATGGGACCAGGTTGAACTGAATTTCCCAAAAAATACCCCCCAGCAGAGCCCCGATTCTGACTTACGGCCAACATTTCCCCACCGCAAAGTCAAAACAACCAAGAGTGAGACAATTACCGTGGACCAAGACGGACACGTCACCAGGAAGGAATATGACTTTATCCGGCACCAGGAAAAAGACGTGAAAAATCCTAATTTACACATGAAATTCAACTCAGACGAAGATTACCAGTCAGACGCTCCACTGACAGATGAGTATAGTGACAGCCCCGATACAAGAGATGAAGACTACGAGGATCAGAGTACCCAAGGGACTTTTGTGATTCTGGGAGATGACGAGGACGAACAAGACTCTATTGACGGAGAGCTACTTATAATACCCCCAGTTCCCGTTCCAATTAGGACCCGAACCCCTCCCAGTCCTGATGCTAGCCAAAGTAGCAGTAGTACCATAAGTACCAGTAGTTCTAGTTCCAGCAGTATCTATCCTACCGACAGTGTTAATTCTAACCCTGGAACTAATCATAAAAATAATCAAGAAAATAACAGTAGCAATAATAGTAATAAAAATAACAGTAATAATTCTAATAATAGTGGTAATAACAAAAAAGGGAAAAAGTTTGGATATGTCCTTGAAGGGAGTAATCTAAGGAGATATCGTGTAGAGGAAAGAACCCCGGATGGGTTTATTGTAGGCGAGTATGGAGTTCTCAATAATCAAAACGCATTTCTAAGGGGAGTGCGCTATACCGCGGATGGTACGATTAATCCTAGACTTATTCATGAAGCTTTGATGAAGTTTCTATCTCTAAGAAGGAGATAGTTGTCTTTAAACCTTAGGAGAATAGACTTTTTACTAAATGTATGCAGTTTACATGCACACCAACTTAACTACTTATATTATGTACGTTTGGAAATTGTTGCTTATGAATATTGAATAAGAGTTGTTTCATTGATCATAATCCATCCTGTTTACTCATTTAAGGATGGTACTCATTTACAGTATACCTTATTCTTTATCAAGCATTGGAGTCATCTTTATCCTAGTTTATTTTTAAAGGATTATTGAGCTCGTCACAAATGACTTTGTGTAAGTTTTCTAGGAATCTACCAGAAAGCAGATAAGTTGAATGCATATGAACCTTCTCGCAGATGAAATTCCTAAAGTTTTTTTGTAATTAAGGATGAGGCACGAACTGGTATTAAATCTGCGATAAAAGATTAGTTTGAATGATGAATGTTTAGGTAGTGGCAGTTTTGGTAAACGTAAGGCTGTGACTGTGAAGGCAAGGAACAAGGATTAGTCATTCCTTATCAATAGGGTTTAATCAGGATCTATCAGAACTCTTTGATTGATTAAACAGAGCTTAGGTACTTGGAGAGAATCCTAGAAGAGAGTTGATGTCAGATAAAGATAAAACACGGAAACTATGAACGGGCTCATCTGGAAAAAATAATTCTTCCAGTCTCTGTATTTGAATTGTTACGTATAATTTTACAAAGAGCAGTCTTACCGAAATCCGCACTAAACTGATCCTTGCATTTAAAGTGTACGTAATTTAAAACAGTTGTACAACAAAAGTTAAAATTTTTCATTAAACGTTGTTAAGTAAAATATAGCCTAAAAATCCGATGATGATTTACCTTTTAACGTAAATTTCATACCCACTGGCGACTGGCGTTACTAAGTAAGGGAAGACTGCAATAGGTAACGTGCCTTTGGAGCAGATTAGGTCGAGCTTATGAGCAAGGACCATAAAACCCCCCAAGTAACTACATACATTTCATAGCCACTTGGAGTGTATTACGGGGACTATCAGGATCAGATGCAGTTATTCAAGACGATATAATGTGGACGATACGGTGAAATGCTGAAATGGTTATATGATTTCGTTGTCTGTACATGTTCTAAAATTCCAGGAAAACTGTCCCGGAACCTACAACTGAGTTCATATGCCCATGTCAATAATCGATTAAAATTTAATTACACGGAAATTTCTTAACAAATTATTATCACAGAGAAGATGTTATTCAGTTTCAGTACCATTGCCAAACAAGTACCTACACAGAATAACAAAATCTCCTTATTCCATCTGAAGAAGAAACAGGAAACAGGAGTGGTCTTCCAATGATAACAATGACAATATACAGCTAACTTATTAAAATTCTGGCACTTTGCAAGGTCGTTTATTGGGCTTCCTTCACTCTGCTCTGCTCTGCATTGTAAAATAATATCTGCATGCTTGTATCAGTTATTCATTGATTTTTTATGTTGGCCCATCCATCACAATCATTCTAGTCTTTTATTCATCTTCCATGAAACCACACCACTTACCTTGCACTAAACTTCCTCTTATGCAGATTTCATTACAAATGATGCTCTACGGCCCATCTTATTTTTTTTAAAGAATCCTCAACGCGACGAGACAACTTGGCTTATTAAATAGCTCCTAATAAATGTGATTTAAGAGTGTCTCTTCATCCATGTGTATCCTCATCCTAATCATCTTATATGCAGCATGTTAGCAATTCAATCTAATCTATATACCTACAGTTCCGCCCCTTGTTCTAGAACGTTTACATATAGATAGGTAGTGGAAGGGACAAAGATGATTCCTAAAGCTAAATACTCTTGCACAATTTGGGGCTGACATGACAGGTAGTTGTTATTTGTTGCAGTATGTAAGATCATGCACAGGAATGGGTCTGCGGATGCCTTTTTTGTTCCCAAGATTAAACAAGTATGCAGCAGCAGCAACCGTGCAAAAAGCAAAATCTCAAGACAAACCCCCGTAGACCTTATACAGCAAAATGATAGCTGCTCAAATGAACATGATCTGATTTCATTCCAATAATGACTCATTATACCTACTAACATGTAATATCATACGTAGTTAAATTGTTTTGTTTTCAATGTAATTTTACACGCGGACGGTCGGCGGACGGGGAGAATGATGGTCACCAACTTACCAACCTAACATGCTCTAACATCATAATTCCTTTACTAATCAACATAATAAACCAATAAACGCACAAGGGATACACATAACGTAAGCTCTTACTGTGGAAAAAAGCTGCATGAACAAAGACATTGAGCCAACGCCTATATAAAGGGGTTCGAGGTTAAAAAGTTAATCTTTATTTTGCGATTATCACTTGAGCGGACGAGGATTCGGAAAAAGAAGGGCTTTTGTGATTCATTGTTGTTTATACATTATTAAAAAAACGATTTAGACTGAAATTCCAGCATGAAGTTGTTCGTGATTTTGGCCCTAGCCGGGCTTGTTGCCTCGGTTGTATCCCAACAGCAGCAAGGAAGGTCTGTAGACGATAGACGACCTACAACAACTCCAGTTCCAATCCTCAGATCAGTCAACAAGTAAGCATTGTTTTTTGAATTTTTCGTGAAATAAAAAATGTGAACAGTTTTATAGGAAAGTTTTAAATTAATTTTCCAGAGTAAATGAAGACGGCTCATACACATACGGCTATGAAAATGCCGATGGATCATACAAAATCGAAACCAAGGACACTGCTGGACAGGTCCAAGGAAAATACGGGTACTACGATGACACCGGATCCCTTCGGGAAGTTGAGTACGGAGCATCTAGAAACGGATTCTATCCCACAGGGACCGGAATCAATGCCCCTGAAGTAGCCCCACATACTCCCGACGCAAATGCCCCCACAGATGGATCCTACGATCCCAACTTGTATGAGGCTCCATACCGATTCCAAAACGAAATCTCTCAAGCTCCAGCCCCAACCTTTGGACCTAATGGTCGAAGGCTCAAGACTGTACGAAGACCTGCTGCTGCCAGACAACTCGGGGGATTCCAACAACCCCAACAACAACAATATCAACAGCAACAACAACAATATCAACAGCAACAACAACAATACCAACAGCAACAACCTCAACAACAGCGATACCAACAACCCGCTGCCGCTCCAGTTCAGCAACAGCAATACCAGCAACCAGGTCCAACCCAACAAGAATACTATCAACCTCAACCCCAACAACCCCAGACCAACTACTACCAGGCTCAACCCCAGGCCCCGGCCTTCAACCAGGCCTCCCATTTCCAGGGTCACCCTGCTCGAAATATTGACTTGAATACTGGGTCTTACTCCGTAAACTATGCCGGTTAATAACCCATTGCATCATTGCAATAATCGCATAATAACTTAAGCTAGTCTACGAAATGATATATAATTATCTCAGCTTATGAAAAGAGAGAGGGGACGATAATTTGGCCATTTAGAGTCAGTTCAGTAGAATTAATATTTTGAAATATTTTTTATCTACAATTCATTAAAAAATATTATTGTTTATAAGAGTGTTTGTTACATGCGACATACAACGAAAGGGAGATACGAATACAATACATTAAGACGAGTTACAACATTTTGTTTTATATACCTAAATTAATTGCTCAATAAATCCAATCTAAAATCTCATCGTAGACGGAGACTTTCATGTTATTATTTTCATTATAAAACTATCTATTATGTAACTAACAAAATGAAGAGGCAGGGCTGATCTATAAATGTGTAAAGTAAGTCGTCAATATTATAATCGCATGTCATAATCTATCCTTAATTTGTGCCTTTGATTTAACTATATTGGGTGTTGAATTCAGAGTGGAGACAGACGCACAAAACCTATCATTTGACGGAGAAAGAAACTATGTGGATTCAGGATAGGTTATGTTTGGAGATATTGAGACATTTACTAGAGTGATGGAGAGATATTTGTAGCGATAACTATTTATTAAAGGAGTTGCTTATTAACAGAGTTCTGCTACCTTAAATCGAGTATAATTTATTTGGATTATATCAAAAAGGAATGGCATGTCCAAGTTAGACATTTGCATAAACCATTCCCCTATAA
>JAQFZX010001020.1:0-37916 GCA_034682405.1 Hydroisotoma schaefferi | reverse complement strand
CTGCAGAAATGTAACTGCCATAGATTAAAATTTGTTAATTGCTTTCTTAAGAGTAATAAATTAACTTGGTAATTAATAAATTAATAGAGTCATTATGTGATGTCTGGGTCTATTTAACTAGGAAAAACTGGACCACCTTATTTCTTGAGAGGGTTTTATATATTTTAAAGGGAAAACTGTATCAATCTCAACGAAAAAATGTAGTTATAGACTAAAGTTAGCTTGCAAATGAGGATTGTACTGTACATATTGTGTGGTTGTACAGTTCTAGGAACTGTTTATGAATTGGTGAGAGTAATTTGGGTTTATTATGCGGGTAGTACGCTACCCGCAATATCCAATGTGGGATCTGGTGTGCTTTTTCTAAAAGGTAGTAAAATAAAAGTGAATGCATGATTTGACCTCCCTGAGAGTGTATCTATTGCGTGACCAACGGCACACGATCAACTTACTCTTTTTACAACACGCTCGATCCTTATGAATATGAACATTTCTCTCATAATAATTCTTGGTTTTGTAGTGGTTGACTTGCAGTTTATATCCCATCTACTAGAAATCAAAAGTCACTGCATGTATGGTTATCCGAGGATTTGGATCCGACGAGTTCTACCTGTGTGTACCTTCCATTGGATTATAGTTAATGATTTAGAAAGATTTTTCATTCAAATTTTAAGGAGTTTTGGCTATTTACGTACAAAATTATCAATGGAATAAAAATAAACTGGAGTTTGATGGACAATTAAATACTTTTGGGTGTATTTTGTAGGTATGAACTGTCAAGTTCTTTAAACGGGGTTCTCTAAAGCCTTCAAAAGTATCATAAAACCTACCTACCTTGCACAATCAGATCATAGATACCTTCTCTATAATATTACGACGAGTGTCACCTAACCCAAGTAGTAGCAGTAGTAGTAGTAGTATAAATGATCAATAAACAGAGTCCCGGGGGCGATCATTAACTCTCAGCAACAACTACAAACTACAACTTTTACAATACTTCATCCTGTAACTGTAACTCATAAAAGTCCCCCTAACATACCCGGCAAAGCAAATCCTATCCCTACCCGGGTAAAATTACTCACTTTCGTTCCGTTAATTTCATGATAAGTCTGGGTGCGCTGCACGTATTTTATTTTAATGGGTTGGAGTTAAATCAGTGCAGAACCGTGAGAAATAAAGAGCCATGCTAATTGTCAGAATAAATAGTCCTTGACCATGAATCATGATTTTTGGCCACCCTGTATTCCTTCCTAGGTAACTTTCACTACAATTTGTTTATAGATTATAATATTTCTACTCTGGATAAATTATCGACCCCAGTTTCCGGCTGTTTTGGGCTTTCTTTCACTCTTATTTATTTCATGAACTCAGCAACCGCTTTTTTCTCGCTTAAGAAACTTTATTTAGTTGTGGATAATACACTACTTAGAATGGTAAAAGGGTAGGATTAAAAGTGGTAAATAAAAAATGGAAAAACAAGAGAGCAGAGGGAGTTAAGTGGCCAAAGTGAAGTGAGGACTGCTTGGAAACTTTTTTTAATGAAAAAGTTTGACAGGTTTGACGAAGCTTTTAGCCAACTTTTAGATATAATATTCATGAACAACCAAACCCTAGTTGCTTTAACACTCCAAGATACTAAAGTATTTTGTAGAAAAATTGTACCAAAAACTTGCGTCGAAATGAGCTTCCAAAATTAATAAATCTTTGAAGAAAAAAACTCTGAAAAAAAACTCAGAGCCCCCCTAAAGATTTGTAAAGTAATTATAGCTTTATTACATTTTTTTCTGACTGGAAGCAGCAGAATTGTACTTTTTAAGATACAGAGATGAAGACATTCCCTGATAATAAAATAGAATAGAGATGTGACATTTTAGGGAGGAAGGAGATATTGGAATTGACTTTGACCTTTATTCTCAACCTTTATTCTTTGATTGAAGGAAAGTTAGTAATAGATCGGGAGATCAGGTATCTTTTTACATGACAATAACATGAGGTAATAAGAAAGATGTAAAATGAATGGATAGGATTCAGAAGCTGTTGGTCTTCTTCTGGAGGATACCTGTCCATCATTTATTGTTACTTGTAAGTAGTATTGGAGAGGATTGTTTGAGAAGTGGATTGGAAGTGACAGATATTTGGTCCCATTCCATGTCAATCAACCTCCAAACATTTTACAAGACATCTTCTTCTCTAACTTGTAAGGATTGTTGTAATATTTGGTAATGGGGGACCGACGTCTTTCTCAAGACAATATCACCATCTTTATATTATTCTCAGCTCTTTCGTTTATATTAAAGATAAAAATTATAATACAGCCAGATCCAGCTACCCTAAATCCTCGGCCATATACCGTGGCTTATATATGGAAAAAATATGTTTTGAAGCATGTTTAACATGGAAAAGATACCCCTTTTAACATGTGAAGGATAGGTGTGCGGCATAATTAGCGAGAGCGCCATATGGGCAAGGATTTAGGGTACTCTATTTCCCATTCTCTATCCATAAATTATTTCATCAAATGGGGATTTTTGGGTTTTAAGTCGGAGTCGGATTTTTATGTTAAACCAAAAATCTGTAAAAGTAAAAGGTACTTTGATTCCGAAGTTGTAAATTAACTGAAAAATAATTAATCTCGTTACTTACAAAGATTGAAAGTGGGATCCTAATCTATCGAAGCTCTAACTTCTAAACTTTCTAACCTTATCTTGATCCAAAGATAACCCTAAAATTAGCTTAAAGAATATTCAATGATAAGATCCCCGTTGTTATTTGGTAGATTTTAATGCTATATCGTACAATGTTTTAAATATGTCGATACAATAAGGAAGTTAGGTTAAAATCCCAAGTAAATTGGAGTACTGTATTTCTCTATGTCAAAGTAAGGGTGGTTGTGTGTTTTGTTTGCTTAAATAAAGTGGTGGTTGTTCAACTTGGCCTAATTAATAGGGAAAAATAGCAAGAGACCACTGACTCTGCCTAATAATGACGGCCTCATCATGCAACTTCCCATAGATATTTCATACAGGATAACTAACATGCTCTTCGTTTTACTCAATAATAATACCCGGTTCGAGTAGTAAAACCCGGGTAGGTTTCTCTCCCCTTTTCCCAGTTCACTTACCTGTAAATCATTAGAACTTTCGTTAAACCTTAAACAGCACACCACCCTTTGTCCAATGCCCTCTTGCAGCCACGGAACTGCTACTTATTTCTGCATTTATTTCCCGTGAACGAAGGTCCCTCGCAGTATTTCCAATGTTACTCTGATTTTTGCACCTCAATGTACATTGCAAAACAGCTAAAAACGTGGAAACACTCTCGCTTTCAGATGCTTACTAAATTTATTAAATGGGATGTTGAGTAACAACTATGGCTTGGTATTTTAAATGTCTCAGTTAGCAAAAAAACCAAGAGAGCTGCCCGTCTCTTTCTACCTTTATTTGTTTATGAATTTTCTTAGCTCAAACTTGAATTCTCTACCTCTGAAAATAGTTTATTAGGTTGGAGATACTTGAAATGTTTTTATTTAAAGCCTTGTGCTTTCCCCGTTAAGAAGCTAGTGGATTTGGTTTCCGTGTGATTAAACGGTGGTTTGTATAAGAAGGCCGTGTGGCTGGTAAGGTGGAGCGTGCCATTTATTTCCCTCTCTACTCTGGAAACCTCAATTCAACCTACAAAATAATAGAATCCCGAATTACAAGAAGCTTTTACTTTTACCAACACCCACGAGAAACCACAGAGTCAAACATACACAAGTTTATATAAGTGTGTGTTGTAAACACGCGAATAAAAAACCCCTGACTTTTGTCTAGCAGCAGAGTTAAAAAGCTGAACATAGGCAAAGTCAGAGGTAATGTTGTAAGTTTGGATGGAAGGGGTGCAGTTTCCACCTTTCTCTTGCTCCATCAATCCCTCTTATTACTTATAATAACTGTTTCAAAACTCTCTCACGGTTTAAAACTTTCTTCTCCAATCTCGGAAACAATCAGCATCAACTTTTAAAAACAATCCATATCGATCTAAAGCCACCAATAGGGACACTCCCTTATGCACTTTGTTCCTATTTCTTGCCTAATCTAGCCTTAAAAATAGAGAAAACGTTAGCTCAACCTGAAGAAGCAATTGTCAACAAGTATTGTAACACGCTGAAAGGTTAATTACAAACTGTGTAATTAATTTGACCTTTGTCAAATGGGATTACGGGGTGGACAGATTGATCTGACATCCCCTAAAGCTCCTTCTTTCTGGTTATTTGTCAGTTTGTAATAAAGAGTAATTAAGGGATGAGCCGGGATGACAAATCACACAACCCGTTACCTCTTTTACATCTTAGGCTATTCAACTACCCTGGATCCCGTCAAGAACAACGTCTCCCTTCCTCCGAAAGATAATTAAGGAGGCTTTGGAATTAATCCTTTTGTTTTCCTTCTTCTTTATCCCTTTTATATTAACGCCTACACCCACGCTCTCAATTAAATTGTTTGTGTTTCTGTAGATGAAACTGATGCTCCTACTACTGATTGCATAATGTCATTTAAAATTGTGATCTGCTTGCAGTTAAAATTTAAAGTTAAATCCCAATCTTTACATATACCGGGACTACTTTCATATTTCATTTTTCTAAATGTTAAAACAGCAACTTAGAAATTCACCCTTCCGAATTATTAGTAATTATACTCCTTACAGTTCGAGCAAAAGATAATATCTCTTGAGCTTAAAAAAGTTAAAATATTTACTAAAAAAACAAACAAAGTTTCCAGTATTTTGTGTTTCGAATTTGAGCTAGTGCTTCTCACATTGCTTCTCTTGACTTTTCCTAAACCCCATCCATCCTAACAATAGCCCTAGACATAACTTTACCATTCACTATATGGAGAGTCGAGAGTAGATGTTATAGTTAGTTAGTTCTGCTGGATTCAGATATGACATTTTTGGTTTTGTATAATATTTGAGGATGACTGATTGATGAGAGACCCTTTGGAAGGGACACTCTGCCTAGAATAAGACCCTATCTACAACGTTCCTTGTCTCTTCGATACTGGATTCCATTTCGGGCTCAAGGGATTAGCCAACTTATCCTGCTCAACCCTTACAAAACACCTATAGACATCAATCAATACATTATTTAGTTATCCCTTTCAGCTAAACATTGATCAATATCGTCCCCAACCACAACTTATAACATTACAGCCTCTTCCTGACCATATTTTGCAACAAATTCCTCACATTCTTTGAAGGAGGTTCGTACTAAATGGCATTTTTAAAGATGGCGTGACACAGTTTTAAAACTATTTTCAATCTAAATCTCTCTTCAGCTAAGTGGGTGTGGCAAAATAATATCATACATAAGAAAATAAGAGATAGCACTTGACAGAAGACATGCAACCACCACTCCGACCCAATAATGAATGAATGAGAATGACTTTTGGACAGAAAACATCCAAGGTTTTGTACAATTTAAACATGTTTCTCTGGACTATTGTCTGTAGTGTCATCTTTTTATTCCATGTTCTAGAAATAACATGGCATAAACGAAGAATGGTTAGGTTACCACATTTTGTTCACAATCTCTCTCTCTCTCTCTTAAGCTATTATATGCAAGCAGGTGTAACCAAATCCGGAGCAATTGCTCAAATTTGTCTCACCCTGTATCACTAAACTAATACAGTTCTTCTTGAAGTTTGTTTGTTGGATCCCATAAACTGTCAACTGAATGACTGAGAGATGAGGAACTGAATGAGACAGTTGGCACACCCCTACACCCAATTCAATAACGATAGAGAAGAACAACTACCCTTCTTCCGTTACCATTTACCCTATCAATATCATCCCAACATAATCAATACATCCTCCAACATCATATTTACTCTCCCGGTCTCCTCTCTCTCTAATCTATTTAAGGAGATACAAGACAGATGAAGGGAAGGACCTTAAACGGTCCGATGGGCACACTTTCTTCATTTAACTAATTAAACCTTAAGAAAGAAACCAACCGTGGAAGGATAAACAGGAAGATGTTCAACTAATTAAGGAACAACTCTCCATTTAGGTTGGAAAAAAACTTGCATAGCATCTTAGCAAAGGAACCTAGTATTTTCTGGAGAAAAAAATGTCGTAAAATAGCCCAGAAAGTGAATAACTGATCCAGATCCATGTTCACTCGTGCCTTTGAACAATGTAAACATACAAGAGGCTTTCACAGACTTGAAGCTAAACCACAAGAATATAATAAAACTAGGTTGGCTAACCCACAGGATTTATGAATATTGATGGACAAGTTTGTAAATAAATAAACCCTTTAACAAGTAAAGCTTTTATTTATTGAAAGAGGAAATAAGCTTTTCTATTTGAGGGAATTGAAGTGGAAAGTGTAAGAAGAAGGGGGCTCCCTGTCAACTTTGCAATTTATTATTATTATTATTAAAAGTAAACAAGATAGGGGATTATATTATAATATTGTTGTAAATAAGGGTCCATGTAAGGTGTCAATGATTATACGGTTGCTACAAATGTTAAGTAGTCCCGTGTCCCTTGATGATGGGATGTCAACCTTCATTCACTCACGTGTCTCTTGTCTCTTCTTATTCTTCTCTTAATAATAATAATAATAATAATAATAATAATGATTTCTATAAGAAGAAAAAGATAGTAAGATTGTGATATGGATAGGGATTGTTGTTCTGGTATGCAAGAAGTGTCATTCATGTCCTTCCTGACCTCACACGAAGTTCCCAACCAACCCTATTGTCATTTCCTACTTTATAACTCGAATGTTAACTAACTCGAGAGAGATCTAAATAATCCACACAACAGGATATGAATTTTAAAAAGACAAAGCCATTGCAATCTGCGTTTATCCCTCATTAAAACAAATATTTGAGTAGGTGACCAAGAAGGTGTATTTATGTAGTTTTGGCTTCTGCTTTTTAAAAACCTCTTTTTCTATTCATTTTTGTGTACTCAAGAAAGTGCAAGTGTTTTATGCAGCCTGTCTTCCTAACTTTTAGAGTTAAAAAGGGTAAAAAAAGGGTGAGTGAAATAAGATATGAGAAAGAGTATTAAATTCAGGACAGAAGGAACCCTCGCCTGAAATCGAGTACAGGCTTAACCTATGTCAACAACTAATTTAACCACACAACCCTTTCCATTTTTACTGGACGGGAAAAGTTTAACGTTTTAAAGATTTAAGAATCGCATCGCTTTGAAAAAATATGTACCTACATATCTACTACTGGGTTATCACTAAATTCTCGCCCATATACCTCCCTCGTTAATTACACCGCACGCCTATCCTTTACATGTTAAAAGGGATATCTCTCACATATTAAATATGCTTCAAAACATCTTTATTTATACATACAACCCGCGGTATCTGAGCGAGGATTTAGGGTACTTCTTTATGCTGAGTGATAAGGAGCTTAGTGAGTTGATTTATATAGTTGTTGATGAAATATATAGAAATCAGAGAAGGAATTGTGTAGTATTAAAAGGCAGGGAGTAATTAAAGGTGACCACGGAACAGGGCTCTTAATTACTTTCCTCTTGTATATATAAAAAAAGAGCAGAAGTCAACTTATGTAAATGAGAGTAGGCCGGTGTCTACCTGTCTAGGGTTTGAAAACCCGTTTTACTACACAAACTCAGTCCATGCATGGCCATGCTATACGTGGGCTAACTTAGCATTCTCTAGAAATAAATGTAAAGGTTTGGAGGGGACGGGAACTTGAGACAACGTCCTCGTTAATCAAGCACATACACAGGTAAACGTAGTCTGGCAAAACGACCCAACTACTCAACAGAATAAGGATAAGATTGTCCGATTAGATGCTGCACTATGGCATATCCCAATGTAATAAAAACTACGACCTTAGTCATCATAATTATCTCATTTGTGGATCTAGAAATCTCCGGATGAATGCCCGGTCCGAAGTTAACCTAAGAACGGAATAGAGCAAGCTGCATGGTTCATATTTTACGATTTCTGATTTCAATCACATTTTATGCATATTTCGGCCACTCAGTCTGCTATACTCTGTTTCCTTTTATGTAACAGAAGAAAGTGGAGTGATTGTTCTAATGATATTCTCAGGGTTTGATTTGGTAAGCTATATCATAAAATCTCTGGGAAAAATATTGAAATAAATAATAATAAAATTGTATAGTAAGGAAATAACGCCAATACTAAAGAACGTTCCAATTGAGTCTATGAAAGAAAAGTTTAGGTTGTCCTCTAGCTTCGTTGGATGTGTTTTACGAACCATTGGAAATAAGTTGTGGATTATATTAGATCTTTTAATAATCAATTAAACCAAAACAAGGGTTACCATTCGGCTGAGTATAAAAATATTCATGTTTTATAAACAAAAGTAATGTAGACTAGCCAAGGTAAATACCTTTTTCCTCAATCAGCAATCACAGTTCTTGTACACCCAAACTCTTTACCATATTTACCTTGATAATAATAATGTGGCTTTACTTCTAACTACTACTACTATTACTATTATACTATTACTACTACTACTTCCACTACTACTACTACTACTACTACTACTACTACTACTACTACTTCTACTACTTCTACTACTACTACTACTACTACTACTACTGCTACTACTTCTACTACTACTATACTGCTACTACTACTACTTCTACTACTACTACTGCTACTACTACTACTTCTACTACTACTACTACTACTACTGATACTACTTCTAGCACTACTATACTGCTACTACTATGACTTCTACACTACTACTAGCACTATTATATCTAACTATAAATGACCTGACAAAGTTTATAAATTTTGCAATCTCGACCCGACAAAATCTTCCTTGTCCCAAGCAGACTTTACTTGAGGTAAATAAACTGAATAAAGAAAAGTAAATACAGCCAACGATTATTCTGCAGTTTGCAAACTGCAACAAGAATGCAAATACTGATGGGATAATATTAAATCAGAATTTGTACAGCAGCCATAATTGCATTGAAAATGTTATAAATAACTCGACTGGAACTGGAAATACCCTTCTAATCCATTTATTAGCTTTTTGTAATCAGAGATTATCCACGGATTTATCCAAACTAGATTACACTTTATGAAAAAAAAACAACCAATTAATTCAATGCTCTTTTAAAACAACTTTTATCCTGATTATGAAAGATCTGGGAAAATAAGTTAAACCATCCTTGGTTAAAAATAAACCTGTAAGGCTGACTCGTTTAATCTGACAATGTTCCAAAAATACATAATCCTACTCTAAAATTGAGTGACATTAACTTGTAAAAAAGGCTTACGACAGCTTAAATTGACAATGACATGACTCTGTAGGAAAAGGTGTGTATAAAAAGTCCAGAAATTTGTAATCCATTTGTGCATTGTACTCTAAAATTAACTGAGTGACAACTACAAACGATTGTTTTCCTCACTTGTTATCAATAACATTTAAAGTGGGGTGATTACTTTCAGTCAGAATTCATCCCGATTATGGCAGAATACAGGGAAATTAACCACGTTGAAACATATTCAGTTAAGCTGACTCCATCCCCTGGTCAGTTTACAGTTTAAAACTTATCAAAAGTTAGCAAAATCTGCAATGCAGAAAACGCTGTAGAGTCCTGAAAAGAATAACTTCATTCTTCTGTCAGGTTTAATTAAAGTTCCTAGTAATAATAATAATCTCGGCTCGGTTACAAACAACTCAACTTTGCCTGCATGAAAGACATTACTTTTTCGCAACTCTCACTTGCAACCAGTTGTAAAATAAACTGAAAAAAGGCTGCAGTTTTGGAATAGTATGCTTCTATTAAAACCAATAGAACCCCCCCCCCCCTGTACCCGCTACCCATATTTATACCAAGTTACTCAGTTTTAATAATCCCCCTGTGGGATTAAAACAGGAATTTACGGCAGCATGCTAAAAAACTAAAGGTATAATAATATTTTACTTTGGTCAGCCGTAGTCCATAAAATCAAGGAAAAGTGTAGTAGTAGATTGCTGGGAATGATAAGAATTAATTACAAGCAGGAGTAAAAGCCCAAAGGGTTACACACCCAATAATATCCCTTACGCTCTCTAATATAAGCCGCACATTGACACTTGTCCCACAGCATTAGACCCACAACCCAACTGCGGATTGTAGGTGAGGAACTACCGCTTTTTACAACGATTGTTCACTCTCCTAAAAGCCTTTGACTTGACTTACTTTTGCTGAACACGGAGAGGAAGGAATTTAATGTTGTTTGACTAAGTAAAACTAGAAAAAGAAGTGGCTGAGTTGTTGGTAGTTGGATTGTGTTGTTTTGTAGTATGAATTGTATTGAAAAAGAATAAAATAATATTATTATTAAAAGCTGCAGCATGAAGATTGGAGGGGTGGGGTTTCTACCCAAGAGTTGGTGGAGTTTTGCCCAAATCCACGCCCAACTTCCAATCCAAGCACACTTTAAGCTGATTGTGTGAGCCCATAATACATTGAAAGTAGTCGAAAGGCTCCTTAACTTACAATCCTCCTCTCTCTCTCTCTCTCTTAAAACGGGCCAAAACAGCTCAACAACTCACAAGAACCAGTCACGATTACGACTAACTCTAAGTGGTTTTTTGAGAAAAAAACTGCAGAGATTAATCCAGAAATTGTTTAATTGTTGATAATTACTCGGAAAGTGTAATATTTCATAATTACATTTAAGGTTTGCCATCAATTTATCAGAAAGGATGAAGAATTGGCAAGAAGGAATGGAATAGAAGGGTTTGTGAAACTGGGAAATAAAGGGGTTGGATAAGTAAGAGAGATCGATAAGTGAAAGAAGATAAGCGTTTGGAAATAAAAGGCTGTAAGTGATGGGAAGACGGTTGTTCAGCGTTTAAGAAGTGTTGGGTGGAAGTGAGAGAAAGTTGGGATGGTGAAAGTTGGGGTAAAGTGAAGACTACGGATAGTTTCTTGGATAAAAAAACCTTAAGGTTTCAGTCTAGATTACTTCTAAAATCTGTGACGTTATTCTCTCATTATATCTACAACAATTTACTGTTATAAAACAGTCTACGATACCCATTATCGCCGTCTTAAAACAGTAGCCTAGTTGTTTAGTGGAAAGTTGTAAAGTGAAGATGTGTACCGGGTTACAAGCTACAATTATTGTCTGGATTTAGTTGCTACTTAAACCAAAATCCGATTTTGATTGCTTCACAATAAAAGGATAACCTAGGAAAAGTTCTGCCTAGAGTTGTATCTAGGGAAGATGTAGAAATGCTGAGTTTGTGAATATTCGGAAATAAGTAAACGCTGCGTTGTTGAAAACGCTTCTACCCCGATACCCTCCGCCTCTGACCCCGTGTAATGAACGGAAACATGATCTACGGAGTGTGTAACGGTGGGGGCAGCCAGCTAGTCTCCGAATCGAGTGGATCCTCCCTCCTGTCCCACCACCACACACACCACACCCACTTGCACAACCCCTATCCCCCTTACACGGACAACTCCACAGCTTCCACCTACTCCTACCCGGACCCGTTCTACTCCTCCTACCCGGGTTCCTCCCCCCACTCCCCTGTCCAACTTGTCCACCACCAAGCCTACCCCCATCACCACACCCACCACCTGGAGGCCGCCGAATTCCCCCCTGACCCTTGTCTAATCAAGTCAGAGCTGCCTCCATCGACCAGTGGGAGTGGTGGCCTGACCTCCAACACGAGTTCCTATCCCTCCTCGTCCTCCCTCTACTCTTCAAGTCCTTACGAGATCTCTAGTCCTCCTGAAACCACACCCCCTTCCTACAACTACAGTTCTACCCCATACCCCCACCAGTACTCCGACTACCCCACACCCTCCAGTGCTACTTCGAATAACCCCTCGGCCAATCAGCGTTCAGCGTCTGACCCCTCCGTTGACCTTAGTTCCTGCGGTCATCACTCTACTCCTCCCACGACGCTGGGACTCAACGGGTCCTCACTTCATAATTCAGCAATTTTGAATTCTATCCCTGTTTCTTCCCTAAACTCGTGTTCTTCCGGGTCGAGATTGGGGGGACAGCAGCAACACGTAGTAGGGTCTCCACTCAGCCAGCCAAGTTCCTGCCTCCTGTCCCAACAGCCTCAGCAGCAGCAGCTTCAGTTCCAGAACGGGGGAGTGACAAACCCCCCCAGTCCGGGTACCTTCTACCCGGGTCACTACCATCTCCCTTCTTCTGCCCTTGTTCATTCTCATCATCTCGGGGGCCTTGGTCCACAGGGACTGCTTCATCATCAACAACCGGGTAGTAGTGGGGGTAATGGGGGTAGTTCCCAGGGCACTAGTAATGTCCCGACCTACAAGTGGATGCAAGTCAAGAGAAATGTTCCTAAACCACCTAATTCAGGTTAGACTTTCATTTAATACTTACTTTGGCTACTATATTAGCATTTACAATGAGCGCTAGCCTACGAGCTATCTACAAATAGGTAAATTACTTTTATAAGCGTCTTAATCTAATCTTGTCCATTTACAAAAAGTTGCCTACGATAACAACCACGAAGCATGAGAAATGTAGCACATTATTTCATTTGGAGTGTCTGTATCTTAAATGAATAAAAATGACATAATAATTTGAGACTGTACGTTAAAAATAACTAATCCCTCCGATTTTTGCACACCTCTCATGTTTATCTGTAACTTTTTTGGGAATCCCTTGTCTCCATCCTCCTGAAAGGATTATCTTCTAAGCTCTATGTCTGTCTGTCTCTGTAGTAGTGACAATTCCAAAGGCGAGTTAGAATTGTTATATAAATATCAATCCACGTAGAAGAGTAACAAGTAGTTTACCACAGAATGATCCAACAACAGGATTGATGTAAAAGGGGAAAACAGTATGAGATTTATGTTATTGTGAACAGATAACCAACCACCTCCGTTTAGCAAGAGTCCATCCCAAAAATAATGCAAAGTAGATATAAATATCTAGGTAATAATCATAAATCCAAAGTAGCCAGAGTCATTGTTTGTAATCGATAAGAACTGTTTGCAAAATAATGCATCGCACCACTTTACTTATTAGCCATTTGCTCACAATAAAAATAACTCGTGTACATGCATAGCAGTTGTAGAGATCTGGTCAAGTGAAGCCTGTCAATCTTGTCATGTACGGACGGAGTTGGTGACCACCCTTCTGAGAACCACTTAAGAATCATATGAATAAAAAACAACGCTTTCCGTCCAACTTTTACTCATTATTATTTAACAGGAACGGCAGTTGTCGTGTGTGTGGAGTGACCTACTGATAATTCCATCCATTCAATTCAATCTCTATTATATTTATTATTATTTCAATTACAAATGCAAGACTTATAAGAGCTAGATTTTTGTAATTTCTGTATCACATTCAGCATTTTTTTAGTAGACACGTGGAAACTACAAAAAGAAGGTTATTGCATTTATTTATTTATTTAGATTGGATGGATAGGCTTTGGCAACAAATTATGTAATGGTATAAAAAGCGTCTCACATTTCTATTAAAAAAACCTCTAGGAACATTAGAAATGGAAGGTTTTTATTAGTTTAAATTGGGGTTTAAATATTCTTGTGAGAGTAGTAGTTGTAGTAGTAGAGGAAATGGTATTTGGAATGGAGGACATTGGAGGATTAAACTGATATTGATAAGGAATTATTGACTTGATAGTAGTACTGGTGGATTAGCAGTGGTTGCATTGTCAACTCCAAATCTTGTTTAAACTTTGTAAACTGGAGGAGGTGATAATAATAATACAAGGTTGGTTGGGATGCTCCCTGTCTTGATAAGCCCTCTCTCTCTCTCCATACGATGATAACCCTCTCATTGAGAAGGGAGTGATCTGTTTGTAAAGTCTCGTCCATTTCAACCAAATAATAAAAGAGTTTGTGTGACAACCTAATCCTTTGACTCTCTCTATCTCTACAAAACCAAATGTCAATCAAACTGGGACACTACTACTACTCCTGCTAACTCAGCAACTATAAAAACTATGTAGGTAGGTAGGTAGGTAGAGAGAGGACAATTAAACCCTAAACTTACCTTCCTTCAACTCAGATATTCAGAAATGTTCATCACTGATTGACAGCTCAAGTCGGGAGATAATAAAAGTATATATAAATTCATCAATTTACAGTCAGTATGATTTTATTATATGGTTTGTGGAAGAGTACAACAAATTATATTGTAACGTTAGGATCCCTCGTGTATAGACCGCTCTTATTTTTAGATTGATTAAAGTTATTTAATATTACTGGCTTTGCTCGTGGCAACAATTTGAGAGGCACAACCATAGGACTGACTATCTGTTAATTATGATAATTTAAAACAGCGGAATAGATCGTTTTCTGGTAATTATTCTCAAGTAAAATCTTAACAAGTAGGATGGTATTAGCCATCAGGTATTTAATAAGCTATTTGACATTAAAATGTGTTAAGTTTATCCATTGGCTTTAGAGAAGGAATTGGCAAAGTTTCAGATGATTGACCCAGATAGACTTAGTAGAAAGTAGTTATAAAGTATGAAGAATGAGAAGAAGGTATTATTAATATTAGACGGTTAATAATAGATGATTAAAGAAGGGATGAATATGGATGAAGGGGTTGGGGCTGAAGGAACAGTTTAATCCCTCGTTAATCATCCAATAAATTCCGTGTATAAATAGATACGATTATAGAGTACGACGGGGGAGGAAATGATCTACACAAGTTTCTGGCTGGTTAACCCTTTTAAACTCACGTCTCCTTCCAATGTATAAATTAAATTATACAATCTCAAATTCTTCTACAGCTACATTCTTTTTATTCCTCTTAAAAATTCAAGATAACTTTTATAGGGGTCTTCTTGATTAAGGAGGATTTACATCGACCAATCTCTCGTAGTTGGGATTAATAGTTATATCCCTAACTTTTGTTTTAAATAACATTATTTTTATTTGGAAATCCCTTCATAAACTTGAATTCATTCTATGTTGAACTTCAAAAAGATTTCAGAAATTTCCCCTAAACTGTTTATAAGAAATTAAATGTATATTTTATAGAAACTGTCATTTATAGGCTAGAAGTTTGCTGTAATAATAAATAGGAAATAAGGAAGCTTCTTGAGGATGATCATTTCAAAGCTTTAAGGCTGCGGGAGGCCAAATATATTTTCAAAATATCCAATTTAATTTTTTACAGTTCAGAATCCAGAAATTTGTGAAGGTTTCTGGGGTGTGAACGGGGTAGTTTCCCTGCCTAATAAATAGCCTTCTTCCAGTATCCCACAGACTACTATCCATGCAGCGTGTGATCTAGAGTAATTTTATGTAATAAAAATAAACCGAACAAAATACCATTCTGGTTAGTTCTATGTTCAAAAAGTGAATAAATGAAGCTCCTAATTTATTATCGGATAGGATTACTGCGGTAAAAAGATAGCCAGAATCTTGCCTTTACTTTTAGTAAAAAGTTAGGGAAACTAAAATAAAAGACTGTTATCTGGATGTATATTTTAACCAAAACTATTAGCCAGAATCTTGTTGGCTATTTAAAGTTTGAATTACTATCGAAAAATTGCAGGATGGGGATTATTATGTTGGCTGGTAGAATTAGCAGGGAAAGACCCCTTGGTTTTTGGTTCTGGGACAGAATTTTGTTGAGTAAAAGGGCCATTTCATGATCCATGGTTCGACTGCTAAACTGACATTTTAGTATTTTAAAATAAACCCTAACTAGTCTAGTAGTCTCTGGATTTTCTAAGAAATCTCCGAAGGTTTCTTCAAGATGGTGTTTTCTTTATGATTGAGAGGGAGACGAAGGAGTCGTGTTTGTTCGTGTTATTAGAGTTATTAAAACTTGTTATTGCACACTTTAGTAGAGAGAGAATAATAAGGGCGGAGGTTGGGTAGTTCTCAAAGACCTTCTTTGGCCACAGATTCATTTTCTTTAGCAAGTCATCCATTATAAATCCCCATGGGCTTACTACACGCCAAGTCCACCATACATTTCCTCCATTGTCCCTTAAATTCTTTACAGAGTTGTGAACAAATCATGTGGAATTTATAGGTTAAAGTCACCTCCCTCCCTCAAGGAAAATATTAAAGGCTAGTTGAGATCTACTCAAGGAAATTAGGTTTATGTACAAAATATTGGTTTATCCAAAGGGAACTCCTATCCTGGTTCTGGATTAGATTTTTAACATAAATTTAATAAACATTACTCGAGTTTATTTAAAGTTAAATTAAGGAGCTTTTCCACTTCTTCATGCATTCGTTTACAATTTCAATAAATTTACTAATTTTGTGTAATGTACGGCTCAAAAGTTACATTGTATTATGTTGAAATATTGCAGAAATATAGAAGATAACTCATCAATAGCCTTCTTACAGGAAAAATAACTATAGTGACAGAAAACAAAGATTCATCCAAGAGTAATATCACGATTCTTAATAAAATATCAAATTAAAGAAGGCTACGAGTGCTAAAATGCGACTTTTAATAACCTTAAGGGTCAGTCAATAATACACGGATTCTTCTTATACTTTTCAGCCAATTTATTCCGCTCCGGTAGTCTCCGTAAATACAACAATGCATGTTGAGCTACCAACCGAGATGAAAAGTTAGAATATGGTAGATTCATCTACGAACGAATATTAAAAGGATCCCTTGTACTTAACCCCATTATATCCCCGATTTCATTCCATAACCAACAATTACAACCACTTTCTCCTTCATACGCTAAAACTGGCATAATAATAATACATGGCTAATTAATGGTTTAATTGCTTCAAGTTCGTATACCTTCATAGGGAAATGTACTAGAGCGGTTTGTATTATAATCTGCGTGTTCTATCCGAGGATACTATGTTAAAAATGGATATATATGTATGTAAAAGTGTATTGAATTGTTTGTAAGTTGGTCGGGTTAGAGAGTTAGAGAGAGAGAGTAGGATTCGTTGTTGGTAGATTTTGCTTGCGTCGTGTAGTCCGAATTACAAACGCTGTCATGTCGGCCAGAATGATGGATCGGCCTTTAGGAAGACACATTCCAATTCCAACGAAAAACAACCAACATTTTATTTTATACACAACCTTCTTCCTCCAACTCTCCTAACTTTTTTAGTACCAACTGTCGAGTCTAAATCTCCTATTAACACCAGCACCATGGCTAACGGGTCTTAATAATAATAATGCTATACAGGGAATAACCATACAACCACCATCCAAGTTTTGTATTCCCTATCCCCCTGGGGAACTAACACGAATTAAGACTTTTCAACAAAATAAAAATCCATGAAATGTTCCTCCCCCAACCTTTCAATACTCTCTAAAATCTCCTACAATGCGCGTTTTTGGAGCAAGAGTTTCTGGACGACGCGACAGCAGAAATAGGAGGAATTATGTCCACATGCATATGCCCTTTAGGTCTTTTAGCCTGAAAAATTGTTCCATTTATGCAAGTTTTTATTTCTCTTTTGAAATGAGTTTGATATATGTTTTTTGCAAGTAGAACGCACAACTAAACTTGGCTTTGGCTACACAAAATTGTATTAAAAGTACTCAGTTAAGGTAACCCAATGCAGCCCCAAGAAAGACACCTTCTTAACGACAAGTTAGCGAAAATTAATTAAGAGTTAAACGATGAATGGGACGGGGAGAGTCCTATGAGACGACCCTCTTAATTGACATATTGCTCGTTCTCTCCATCAGGTTTTTAATAGGATAGTAAACTCATATGGATTAAATAAAATGCCTAAATATAATATGAAACCCTGGAATTATTTCCAATCCCGTCGCTCTCTCCCATAGTTAATTTGGGAATGTATGAATCCACAAGCAATGATACACGCAGGGAGATTTCACCGTTAAAAAATAACTGATTTCCGGTTTTTAAAACTACACCAACCTCGAGTAAAACCAGGATATTTTATATGATTTCAGTAATGGGAAGAGTGGACTACAACAATAGCAACGTCCTCTCGAACCCAGGCGTAGGTCTGAACGGTCACCTAGGAGGAAACGGGTTGTCGGGATCGTCAGTTGGAGTGGGAGGTCCTTGTGGGGGTGGTCCCGGAAGTGCCACAGGACGTACCAACTTCACCACAAAACAGTTGACCGAACTGGAGAAAGAATTTCACTTTAATAAGTACCTCACTCGGGCTAGACGGATCGAAATCGCCTCGGCCCTCCAGCTCAATGAAACACAAGTAAGTATCATGACTTTTGACCCCGTTTCTAACCTTTTTGAAGGAGTTAATCATTTTTTATGACTCTAGGTCAAGATCTGGTTTCAAAACCGAAGGATGAAGCAAAAAAAGCGGATGAAGGAGGGTTTGATACCCGCAGATTCGTCTAGTTCGGCTGGCGGAGCTTCACCGGGCACACCTGAAACCCTCGCTTCGGATAACTCAAACTCCAGCTGCCCCCCTCAGGACGCTCCTCAGCTTAAACTTGAGCTCGACTCTCCCGTCCCTTCAACCACACCCACTTCTTAATACGAACGATTTTAAAAATAATATACCCCAAATCTTCGCCCATAAACCGCGGCTTATAATGAAAAAAATTATGTTTTGAAGCATTTTTAACATGGGAGAGATACCCCTTATAACATGGAAAGGATGGGCGTGAGGCATTATTAATGAGGGCGGCATACAGGCGAGGATTTAGGGTACCTAGCTAACGTACACTGGCTAAGCTGGAATTTTATTTTTTCATTATGCATCATCTTGCTCCTGTGTTAGTTGGAAATTGCTGGCGAATGGAAATTGGTGAAATTATTTAACTAAAAAAGGCAAAATGTCCATGTTTTTTCTAAAGTTAGGTCCCATTCTCGCCAATCCTAAATGAAAAAGGTGTTCGTTACCTAAAAAAACCCCCCACTCCAAAAGTTACCAATAAAACTTTGTCAATCTCACTGATCCAGTAGCCAATTATGAACTTGTTCTAGTTCAATTTACCTGTCAACAACTGGCCATAAATCTTACTTAAAACTGCGAATCCATCCCTTTAAAATCCTAATAATAAAATCCTCACCGTAACCAACCACTTGTTTCCAGAGATAATCTTACGCATCTCTGAAGGTGTACATTATTAAATTATAATATATTTATAAATCTGTTTATTCCTGTATTTATTAAAATACATGGGGATTAACTATTACTAAATGCCAGTTATTTAATTACTCTAAGATATTGTCACCAATTAACTACTTCCTTGTGTTAATTGTATGAATTAAGAATTTAAGCTATGATTATTGTGCGAGGCTTTGTTAAATTATCTGCGGATTTACCAGGAAAGGAAAGAGTGTGGGACGAATGGTCATGAAATCAATAAATGGCTAATATAATTGTGATAAGAACAAAAAGGCATTAATTTATGGTATTTTAATCAGAGTAGGCGGATTATGGGAGTTGACCGGAAGTGGTTGGATTCCTGACGTAAACTTTGAATAATGCATGTCATTATAAAAAAGCCATTCGACTGCTCTTTGATTGGATATTTTTATTTTATCCATTGGTTTAAAATTGCAGAATAACTTTGCATAAAGTTTTTATTTTATTTAATTCATCCCTGCTTACCGTATTTCCGGAAATTACTCCCCTCTAATTAACTCCCCCCTGGAAAAAATCCCCTTATCCTTTCCATGTTAAAAATTAAAAGTGGCCCTATCTTGCAGTTGTTAAAAGTTTTCCCAATTTTTGCTTCGTAAAAAGAACTCCCCAGGGGTGTAATTCCCGGAAATACGGTACGTATGTATTTTTCCCGTGTCCTTACAACCTCCAACAATTTCATTACCTTCGACTAGGACTACCTGACGACCTAAAACTCCAAACTATCCGTGCCAGTCGGGCTCTTATGTAATTTTGGATTAAGAGCTGAAACCGGAAGTTATAGCCTCTTTAGGAGAACAAAGCAGTTTCTTATCTGTTCGTCCGTCCGACTTTCCACTGCTATTTTCGGGTAATTGTTTTGTTTTGTTTGGTCTTTAGTGGGAACGGTCATTAATTGAAGGACCGTTTTGCGAGGGTGTGTTTGATCTCGATGCATTCGAAGATCCACCTCAGTTGTCCAGATGTATTCACAAAGAAGGCATACTCGCGTGATTATGGAGCTTACAAATGCCCGGTTGGTTATGACATGTCGTTGGTTTCGTACTGTTGTTGTTTTCTTCCGTTTTCGGGTAACCTGCTGCTTCTTACGTTTCTTTGAAGGGGGCTCCGTATTTTTAAACTTCATCCGGTCCGCTAGGGAGTACAGTTTTCCCCTTTCTAGAAGGCTCGGGATTCCTTTTTTTAATGGACCTTCTTGTATTTTGTAGATCTGACCCTCTGTAATGGAAAACGGGATTTTTAGGTTAAAGTAGTATCGTTGATCACTTAGGCGCAACCACGACCCAAATGGGGACAGTAACATTATAGGATAGGGGGGTTTGGGTGAGCGGAGTCTGCTTAACATGTAAAGGATAGGGGATTTCTAAACTTCCACGTAAAGAAAGCTCAGTGCAGTGGGTACAATGTACCCTACAACCGATGCTGGTTGCAACTTTCATTGATCAAGTACCAATATTGGAGCAACCACCGGGGATACGTGGGTACATTGTACCCTCTAGTTTTCTAATGTACCCCTGGAATTCCCGATAGGGCCTATCCTTTACATGTTAATAGGCCCCGCTTAGCCACACCCCTTAATAGCCTTTAATGCTATTTGTAAACCATGGTAGGGGTTGCGCCGTATGAGTACCAAACATTTAATGTGAAGCAGACCTGTATCGTGTTGAATAAAGCCCTGCTTCTTGAGTTGATGACGACGGGCAACAATTACTCGAGAAACGGTATTTGTATTTGTTTTTTTGCTTCGTCCGTACTTCAAATGTATCTCATAACTTTCATAGATTGAATTCACAACCGGGCCTCTGTAAGGGTAGAGAGTGGTACTCGGAACTACTTCATCCGGGTAGAACTTTGGCTCGTCTTCGTCAGAAAACTCGCCGTCCTCATTATTAACATCTGCCGTTGATTCCCCGTTTTCGGGGTCTTTATTCTCGGATTTAATAGTATCCGTGGAGGCAGCGTCATTTAATTTTTCAGCCCTTGTACTCCGAAGGAAATATGCGTGTTTTTGGGCCTCGATAACGATGGGGTGTCCAACATTAAAAACTGCCCGGTGGACTCGAACTTCATGAGCCAAACAAAAGCTTAATTTAGTAAAGGGTTTTGAGCAGGTTGGACAGACATAATGGGCCATCCCAAAGTGACGCTTTACATGAAGAAGAAACACTTGTCGATCTTTGAAAATCTGAACTTTGACAGGGCAACGGTGACATTTCATTGGACCTTCGGGACCTTTGAAACTGTCATCCTCATCCTCATCATCAATTACTATTATATCGTCCTCATGAATTGCTCGCAGAGATTCGGAACTTTTTAAACGAATCACTGGAGTGAAATCGTCAGAATCCTCATCCTCATCATCATCACTGTTCATATAAGGGAAGGTAGGAATGTCCGCTTCATCACTGTTGTTATCTCCGCTTTTAGATGACGATGCTAAAACAGCCAACATTTCTCTTCAATATACAAACTTCCAAATCCAAAATGTATTATTTAAATAAAGAATTTCAAACCTTTATCATTCGAGCAACCCGACCCTTCTTGATGTTTAATGCCATCCTGTAAAAAGTAAATAACCTGAAAGTAAGTAAAGCAAGGGAAAAACATCGCGTTTGTTTTATGCATTTGAAAAACACATCGGAAGCTTAAGCTTTTTCACACTTACGTCTACATTAGATTTATGGTTAAAAATTAAATGAAAGTCTGCATCCCGAGCATCATTAATATCCGCTAAACTCGTGGCTAAGGTCTCCATTGCCGATACAGCGCTGGCTCGAGCGTTTTCATCAGATTCGGATCCTTCCCCAGCGGCTGGTAAGGACGCTATGTACTCTCTCAAATAATCCACTATAGATTTTGCTTCGAGGTACTCATCCCTTGGGTCATCATAATATTTGATAAGGACGCTGTCCCCTTCATCTTCTTCCCAATCTTTACCAGTTAGTTTTTCCTCATTCATCGTGATCATCAACCCCCAGTTGCTCTTAACACTCGAGAAAAGACTTACTGTTAGTAGGTAAAGCAATCACCGGATAAAATAGTCAGTGAGTTGCATATTTAGAATTAAAGTATCAACTGAATGTTAAATTACTTCTGTTTATGCTTGAAACGTCTTGAATATTTCAAAAGTAAGGTACACAATGGCTTTATCCTAACAAAACTACACCTCTCAGTCTCTGCTGCATCAAAATACGTGTGAAGCAATACTATTTCTACGAAGTTAAAGGCTGTGTTTGTGAGGGAGAGCAGAATAACTGAGAGGGTCAGCCTCAAATCAGCGAACAAAGTATAGACGCTTCGAAGAATTCAGGGCAAGTTACTCAGGCTGGAAAAGGTTCAATTCTTCAACTTGATTCAAAGATGGCTCTTTTAAATAGTTTGTTCAAGGTGATAAGGTCAAGGCCATGCAGGACAGATAGGGATTACTTTCTGGCATAGGCGCAACCACGAGTGGGTACCAGTGGGTGCAAATACATTAAAGGATAGGGATGGGGTTAGGTGGGCGGAGCCTGTTTAACATGTAAAGGATAGGGAACATTGCTTTTCTGGCAGTTTGGAGTAATGGGAATTCTGGCCTAATCATTTCATAAGTTTTCCTAAGAAGAAGGATAGGAGGAAGAGTAAAAACATGCATTATTTAACACCAAAAAATCTCCGGTTTATGTCTGACACAGTTCACGAACGAAGGCTCTTCCATGCGTCATGCTAAATTATTCTACATTGACTGGATTAAATGTAGTTACAAAGGCTAATTTTATTACTCAAAGTACACCACAACACAGCAGAGTAAAATGTTTGTTTACAGGTAAACTTTTAGTACTTAATAGAGAGTAATAAATAGAGTGAAATAGAGTATAAATATTTCAAACAGAAAGCTTTACTTTTAAAAGTTAAGAATCATATGGGAGAATAAGTGGTACTCGGTACTTGGCCAGTTTTTGCCGTTTGGTTGGAAACTTGGTGGAGGGTGCGGTGCTCAAGGCCCCTTCCGAAGTGCTATAAATTATTGGCCGAGTTGAGGCTGCAACTCGTCGACGTTTCTCCAACGGCATCTTCTTACGAACTTTTAAGAAACACAACCATCTTAAAAACGGGTCCACCCTACTTGCTTCTTAAATGTCAATATTTTTAAATAGTTACCAATATTTACGAAAGTGGAGTCGTCAGTGCCCCCCAGGGTTCCTAAATGACATGATGCATCCCCTTTCTTTGTATTCATCCTCTGGACTTTTGTACGCTTCGTATCTTTCTCGGTTTCCTGGGCCGTCTTGGTTATCTTCCGCTTGACCAGGATCCCCTTTTTCGGTGGGGGTGCGGCCATATTCACGGTTGAAGGGGGTTCTCCTACCTCTGATTTAATTATAAACGTAGAATCTACAAGGATATGAAGGATGTATTAATAGCAGAAAGAAACCAGGCTTTTTAAGGTTTTAAAAATGTGAATTGAAACTCACTTCGATTTTTCTCGAATCGGTTGACAAGCTCAGCGACAGAAAAAGGTTGCCCTTTGTCCTTCCCTTTCAAAGCAACGGTCAACTCTTTCGACAGGATTGGAAGGGGTCCAAGATTATTAGTCGGCAGAAGGTAGTCTCCAGTCCGAGTATTGATAACCCCAAGGGCTCTTCGTCCATTTGACCTAGCGTCGTCCGAAAGGGGGTGGGGACCCTGGCTCTTATCGGAGTTTTCCTTATCTTGGTCCAAGGACTTTGGACCGGAGACTGCACGAGGGCTAAAGCTGCGATTCTGGGTTGGAATTTTATCACAAATCTTTGGGTTTTCCGGATACAACTTTGTAGACGAGAGTATAGGCTTTCCCAACAGTTTTCGAATTCCCTCAGCTCCAGGAAGTTTCTCAGCTTTTTCAATTTCCTTCTGACGCTGCGCTTTGGTGAGGTTGGGCTTTATCTGAAGGGTGGATTTTTTCAGTACCTTGCAACGCTCCATTTTACCTTTCAAGAGCAACTGCTCTGGTATGAGATCTTCGAAAATCTCCAAGAACGTTGGTTCCTTTTCAGCGTCTAAGTAAATAGTCGGAGCAGCGTTGTTCAAAATCCTTCCCTGTCTAGACTTTGCAGACTCCATCCTTCTGCTATCTTTGACGCTTGTGTCCATCAAGCGTTTGGATTTCCTTGGAAGGGGAACCTTGAACTCGGAAGCGTCGTCCCCACTGCTAGACGCTGACGCTGCTGGGGCTATTTCAGGAAGTGGAAGGATTGATAAAGCGTCGTCTTCTAAACTGCTCATCTCCGACAGGCATATTGTACCCGTTAGCTTACGATTCATTTGTGGAAGAGCGCTTTGCTGTTCTGAAGACTTTTAGAATAATATAAAAAGGTCAGAGGTCAACCACAAAACTTAATAGTCCTATAGTATTTCTGCTTTGCTTTTGCTTACATAATCTACCACACCCCCTACAGCCTTCCTGTCCACATTTATAGCATCGATTTGAAGCTGTTTGGCTGCCATTAAGAATCCATCGATAGAACTCTTTCCACTGCTGGAACCCCCTTTTGTCAGACGAACCTCCCCCTTGTAAACGTAGTGAAGAAGGTTCTCAAGATCTGCAGGTTGGATTCCTTCATCCATCACAAAATTAAAGCTTCCTGTCGGCTCTTCCTGCAAATCCCAATATTTATATTTCAGAGACTCAAGAGTTTGAAAAAAGGAGGATCGATCGATGGATGAGTATCCTTGAATTACCAAAAAAGTCTGGAGAAGGTGGTTGCTGACTGCACCGAAAAGTACCCGATGAGCCCGAAATAAAGTTTTATTGCAAATTATTGCAAAATCCGGTGGAGTCTTCAAGCTTTCTATCACGGTCGTTATGTTACTCTGTGACTCTTCCATTCCCAATTCAAACCCTTTTTATACTCAATTTTACCAAAATTCTATAGATTTCTTTAGCGTTAAAATGCCCAAAGGAAGCAAACAATTTGACACGATAAAGTTCAAAGTTCAAAGTGAGTTGTATTTTTTTCGGAGATTTCAATTAAGATGTTCCCATAGCAATGCATTATTGGAAATATTTGACCCGAGGTCACGAGGTTACACGGTTATTGACCCTCGTGACTTGTAGAGGGGGCTATATTGGAAATATTCAACCCAGGGTCACGCGATAATTGACCCCCGCGACCTGTGGAGGGGGATATACTGGAAATATTTAACCCGAGGTCGCGAGGTCACACGGTTATCGACCCCGTGACCTGTGGAGGGGGATATGTCAGAAATATTTGACCCAAGGTCATGCAGTATAATTGACCCCCGTTACCTATGGAGGGGGATATGTCAGAAATATTTGACCTAAGGTCATGCGGTAATTGACCCCCGTGACCTGTGGAGGGGGATATGTCAGAAATATTTGACCCAAGGTCATGCAGTAATTGACCCCCGTGACCTGTGGAGGGGGATATGTCAGAAATATTTGACCCAAAGTCATGCGGTAATTGACCCCCGTGACCTGTGGAGGGGGATATGTCAGAAATATTTGACCCAAGGTCATGCAGTAATTGATCCCCGTGACCTTTCGAGGGGATGTATCAGAAATATTTTACCCGAGGTCATGCAGTAATTGACCCCCATGACCTGTGGAGGGGGATATATTCTGCTCATCTGATATTATACTTTACCCTGATAAACATCTATTAAAAACCCTTTTTGATCATAAACTAATATTTATTTATACAATGCATGCAAGCAAGCATATACACTTAAAGGATGAATCAGCCCATAATTTCATGGCATGACTGAGCTTATTATTGCTACCAATCCGTATTATATTATTAGAGTTTGGTTTGTAGAATAATTATAAATAATAATTATAAATGATAAGGAAGAAGGGTCAACATTGAGGGCAACCCTTATCTCTCCTTCTTCTTCTGACGAGAAGAACATTACGAAATTAAATCATAACCAACTTTAAATAGAGCACACACCCTAAATAATTAACATAACTTTACTTAACTTCTCTCTTTATTTGGACTTTAACTCTGATAAATTTTACATCTAATTTTTCCAGAGATAAATTTCCAATCAAGTTTTGCATGCAGAATTATTTATGATAATTGTTAATATATTTCGTACCCGGTAGAAAAATCGGGTACTTAATCCTCTAAAAAGATAAGCATTACTTTATCTAAAGTCTCCCAATGAGCTCCGGAAAGAAGGTCCGAAAGTTTAATGGAGTCGAACAGTAGGAATTAGATTATAAGAACGCTGCATTTGCATTTAAATATTGAGTGCGCCTTGTAATCGGAACAGACGTAGCATAAGCGGTGTATGGTTGAGGTAGTGCCCGTTGGCTTCATAAGAGTGAGGCATTGGGGGTAGAAATGTTAATAAATCGGGTAAAATGTTATCCCTGGAGAACTAAGATCTCCCCTTGTAAATGGTTTACATCACAAGCTAGTTTGGCAGCAGAGCTTGAGGGGCTGGGGAATAAGGCGACCTCGGGGTCAGGTCAACAGCAGCCGAAGGTTATCAAGAAGAAACCCTTCTTCGATATCCGTGGACGATGTCTCGGGATCCGACGGGAGGAACAGTCCGTGTGGGAACGCAGAGCTCCTTTGGCCCCCCTTCATGTCAAGTTTTTGGTCAAGAAGGGATGTAGAGTTTTGGTCCAGCCGTCTAATCGGAGGGCTTATCCCATGTAAATTGTACACTTTTGTTTTACATTTAAAGCGTTTTTATTTGAGATTTAAGGTAGTATGTTTTATACGGGAAACATTGGGATATTTCTTGATAGGCAGGCTTATGCTGCTGCAGGAGCGACAATCCAAGAGGACCTGTCTGATGCTGATGTTATCTGTGGAGTGAAACAAGTTCCTATAGATGCGCTTATCAGGGATAAGACCTTCTGCTTCTTTTCCCACACGATTAAAGCTCAAGAAGCCAATATGCCGCTGTTGGATGCTATATTGGAAAAGGTTATAGATTAGGCTATGAAATATTTAACTTAGGGAAGTTGTGACCGTGATGGAAATAACGATGGGTTTATTATTTAGAACATCCGTCTACTAGACTACGAGAGGATGTGCGATGACCACGGACAGCGTGTTGTGGCGTTTGGGAAATACGCTGGAGTCGCTGGGATGGTTAATATTCTCCATGGACTTGGTCTAAGGCTCCTTGCCCTTGGGCACCACACCCCCTTCATGGTTAGTTATCCAAGTAATAAGCCCAATTGACTGGGCTAAAACTGTAGAAAAGAGACCATAAAGACGGTGAAAAACAGTAAGAGACTGCAGTATGAGAGACTGTAAGAGAGGACAGAAAAAGACTGTGCAGAAGAGACTGTAAGACATGACAGAGAAAGAGACTATAGGAGACTGTAAAGGCAGTAAAAGAGACTGTAGGAGTAAGTAATGTTAGTTAAATGCATCTTTTGCTGTAGCACATAGGTCCAGCTCACAATTACCGGAACTCAGGGATGGCCCGTCAGGCAGTGAGAGACGCAGGGTACGAGATAGCTATTGGAATGATGCCAAAATCCATAGGACCCTTGACCTTTGTCTTCACCGGATCAGGGAATGTTAGTCAAGGGGCTCAGGAGGTGTTTCAAGAACTACCTTTTGAATACGTTCCTCCCGAGATGCTCCACAAAGTGGCTGAACATGGAGGTAACCCTTAGCTAAAGTAGTTCGTTAAAAATGAGTAATTTAGCAATACACTTTATTCGATTTCTTCAGCCACAAACAAAGTATACGGCTGCGAGGTCCGAAGGCACGACCACCTAATTCGAAAAGATAACGGGACGTACAACGCCCGAGACTATGAACTCCATCCGGAAGCTTACATCTCCACATTTTCCAAAAAGATTGCCCCCTACGCTTCGATAATAATCAATGGAATATATTGGGTATATTATAATTACAAATTATAATAATAAATTTCAATCATTACTTCATCCTAAACCTAAATGGATACATTTCCTGTCCCTTTTCCAATGAAAAGGCGGTGAATTCTCCTAAACTATTGACAATTCCGGATGCGAAATACCTCCTTCAACCACAAGACATTCCCTGGCTCCCAGACTCCCCCGGAAGTCCTTCACTTCCCCATAGAATGCTCGCAATCTGCGATATTTCCGCAGATCCTGGAGGAAGCATCGAGTTTATGAACGAATGTACCACAATTGACAACCCCTTCTGCCTTTATGACGCGGACCGAAATAAGGACATAACAAGCTTCAAAGGACCTGGTGTCCTTGTCTGTAGTATTGACAACATGCCTACCCAATTACCCAGAGAAAGCACTGATTTTTTTGGCGAGCTACTTTTGCCTTATATCCCCGAAATTTTACAAAGTGAGGCCAAGAAACCCTTCATCACTGAAGAGTTCTCTACTGCAATTGAAGGGGTGAGTTAGTTTCCAAGTAAATTTTACAAATGTCCACCCTTTGTTTTTATTTTATCCGGTTTGGAATTAAATGTAGGCGATCATCGCATCCAACGGGAAACTAACCCCTAGCTTTGAGTACATTAATGACCTTCGGAAATCAAACAGATCTAGGCAAAAAGTTGGTAGTGTCAGTGCAGGGGATTATAATTCTAAACGAGTATTGGTCCTTGGAGCAGGCTATGTTAGTTCCCCCTTGGTTGAGTATCTTACGAGAGAGAACTCCAATATTAATGTTACCGTTGGTAAGTACATTTCCCAAGGATGGGGTTTCCCTTTGTTGTGTTTTAAGACTAAGATATTACTTGGACTTTCTTAGCATCTGCATTAAAAGACGAGGCTGATGCAGTAGCTTCTCGATACCCGGTTGAACCTGTTCTTCTGGATGTTACCGGAGGTTCGGAACTTCTTTCGGAGTTAATCAAAAAGTCCAACGTGGTCATATCCCTATTGCCCTTTTCCCTTCATCCTCAGGTTATCATGGGGCTTTTTTGGTTAATTTGTTTATTTTGATAAATTTACTATCAGCAAGATGAGTCAACTAACTAACTTTTTGGGGTTAATTTCGGGATTAGATTGCGGAGGAATGCATTCGACACAAAGTGAACATGGTGACGGCTTCATATTGTACTCCAAAAATGTTGGAGCTTCATGAAGCAGCTAAAGAGGCGGGTGTGACGATTGTCAATGAAGTGGGACTAGACCCGGGCATTGACCATCTACTCGCTATGGAGTGTTTCGATGAAATACATTCACACGGAGGAAAAGTATGGTTCGGATTTCATTGAAATTAACTCAGCTTAGCCTGTGCTTAATATCTGTATTTTATTTCAACAGGTAGAATCGTTTGTGTCATATTGTGGGGGTGTGCCTTCACCAGAGTGTTCTGATAATCCTTTGAGATACAAATTCTCCTGGAGTCCACGAGGGGTTCTACTGAATGGTCTTAATGGAGCCAAATATCTCAGAAGAAATGAGGTTTAAATGATTTTAAACGCTGCCAACGGTTAGAGTAGACAGAGGTTTAATGTATTTTAAAATACTTGTAGGTAATAGATATAAATCCGGGTGGAAGCTTGATGTCGGAACAAAACGTACACAAGGTAAACTTCCTTCCGGGTTTTGCGTTTGAAGGGTTTGCCAACAGGGACTCTCTCGCTTACAAGACGCTTTACGGCATCCCAGAAGCGCATACAATTCTGAGGGGAACGCTCCGCTACAACGGATTCGCGGATACTATGCGGGGACTCATTAAACTGGGCCTGATTGACCCTAAACCTCATCCAGCTCTGCATCCTAAAGGACCTGAGATTACTTGGGTTTGTAAAATATTCCAGGCTTATTCTTATTCCGTTGGAACACATTTATTTGAAACTTAAAATAAAGAGGAAACGTTACCCTCCTGTTTTTTACAGCGTCAACTAATCTGCCACCTAATCGGACAAGTTGACGCGAACATGTTTTATGACAATTTAAAAAACCTAATCCTCCAAGAATTGGACGGGGATACGCAGTTAGTAAATGGTATGGAAAAGCTCGGGATCCTTGATGACATTCCCGTTGTCAAATACGGCACACCCCTCGACTCCATTAGTCATTACCTCAATAAACGGCTTGCCTATGGTAACTTCCATACTATAAATCCTTGCCCTTATGCCGCCCTCGTTAATTCAGCCGCACGCTATACATCTTTTTTTCATACATAAGCTGCGGCATGTGGGCGAGGGTCTAGTGGACTTCCAATCCTAATTCCATGCACAAAATGTCCCCCTTTTGAAGGTATAAACTAACAAAATTTTAATGTAGAAAAGGGTGAGCGAGACTTGGTGGTTTTGCGTCATGAAATAGTAGCCTGCTGGCAAGATGGGAAACGGGAGTTTCGAGGGATAAATCTGGTAGTTTATGGTGGAAATAGTCACCCAAATCCAATGCATAGTCCACCCTCCTCATCCCCCGGGGAAAGTATCGCTTCACCAAGTTATTTCTCAGCTATGGCCAAAACTGTCGGTTATCCGGCTGCCATCGCTGCTAAAATGGTTCTAGATGGTGAGTAAAAAAAATCAACGATAAGCTTGTTGTAAAAACCTAACTGTTGTTCTTATGTAAAGGTGAGATCCAAAGTCGTGGAATGGTCTATCCCTTAGCACCGGACATTTACCGACCAATGCTAAGTCGATTGGGGGCCGAAGGGATTGTATCCGTTGAAAAGGCTTATTCTCTAGACGATAATAAATAAAGGGAAAGTTTTAGTAGAATATATTCCATAGGTTTTTAAATTCTAGACAACTAATTATTAATATCTGAGTTATTTTAATATTTTAACCTACGCCTTAGTTAGAGTTTTACAATAAAACACTTCTATATAATATTATGCTAACTTAAATGTAGGTGTTAATTGGTCCCCCGCACTTGCTCTACCTCTAAATCTCAAGGTTAAAAGTTACCAAGTTTGTGACTTTTTTTTACCCAGAGTGCTTAGATTTTGAACATCTTTAAATATCTTTAAATCATGAGAACTTTTAACTTTACGGTCGTAATTTTTTATTAAAGTCCTGCCTCTAAATACCTGTATTATACTGGAGTTTTAGCAGCATGAAATGAACATGAAGTATGGACTGAATATCATCCTTAGAGTTCCTGCATAAAAATTGGGTTTATGGGCATGCATAAAATATCTTCAGACAAGGTTTCAAAGAGTAAAGTAATAGGTAATTGCGAATAGATGCTAATTCTTATTGCTAATTGCTCATTAACTTAACCGCTCATCGTCCACCCTACTTTGTAGGGTTATTTCTGTTTCTATTCCGAATACTAAGAAGGTACAAGAGTATGGATAAATTATTCAGGATAATCTTGAAAGAATAATTCTCCAGACTGGAGATACATTCTGTGGAATGAAATCCAATTCTTCATTCGAAATACAAGAACGGTTTCAGATAACTCGCAAATATTTCCTCTGTCCAATGGAAAGCTGATCGATATGAAGAAATCAGAGGGAACCTTCCTATTTTTGAGACTTTTAATAGTTCAGGTGACCCTGTCCTTGGCCTCTGACCCTGACTGCCCTCATCCTCCACTCATTTCTAGGCTGGCGTCCAACAATAATACGTCAAATGGAACCCTTGGAGGGTCCATTTTCCGGTGTAATGCATCCTATCCCATTCAATGGACTTTTGACGCATTTCCCGTAAGTTTCCCCACTTTATAGCTTATCCACCATAATTCCCTGACAAGCGTTAATTTAGCCGCACACGCTATCCTTTACATGTTAAGTAGAGGTATCCCTTCCATGCTTGAACATCATTTTTTCATATTGTCAGGGAATTACGGTGACGGTTATTTCGTCAAATATCTGTACGCTGGGATGTTTTGTCCAGTGAATGCATGAACCTTTTTCTGTACTAAATAATCTCCAAGGCAGGTGAAAAATGGTCGGTTAACTACCACCGAGCGTCCTATGACGGATTGGAGTCTCCGGATCAAAACTACAGCTCAACTTTGACCTTTGCTAATGCACCACTCGCCGTTATTGCGTTTTTTAACCCTTCTTGCATGAGTATTGGGAATATTTGTAACTCTACATCCCTATCTACGCTGGCATTGAATGTGGGAAATGATAAGGTGGACCTTAGTTTAATTTCCGGTACAAAAAGTTGTATAATTATTTTTAAATCTAGAATTAGAAACTTGCAGACGAAGCGTCCTACAACTTTTTAATGTTTTGCTTTTCTAGGTTTAAAGTTGGACGCTTCCGCAATTTCCAAATGCTCCATAAGCCTATGGACTGATGCATCTCCGGGAATGTTTTACTGCAGCGTTTCACCCAGCTCAAATGCTAATTCTAGCCTTGGGTTGGACCCAAACGTAACGGCTAGCGTGTCCAATCTCTCTGTTAACTACTGCTCGAATCCAACCGAATGCAACCTTCATTTCCAGGTTACATACTCCAAGGAAGTTTTTTAATCGAATGTCCTAATTTGCATACATTATAAAATGACCAAATCCGCATGAATACAGGACGACTGTCCGGATAAATCCTCCAAAACCCGTCGATGCCTCAACGACAGAGACTGCCAAAAACTTCGAATAGGACAAAGCGCCCCTCTTCCTCGACTTATTTCCTGCAGCAACTCACAAACCGGGTTGGTTAGAACGCTCCCCTTATTGGGCAACCCCGTCCTATCAATTCGAGAGGTCAAGGGTCAACACGCATCCTGTAAGTCATTAAAACTCATTCAAATACTTGCAGCATCCCAACTAATCCTTCCATCCCTTCAGACCAACAGCAAGTGGACAATCCGGATGGGCTTATCTGGTTGAAACTATCAAATAAACCATTGGCAAATATATCGTTTGACTTGTCCTGCTCAGCCTCTGCCTTCTACTTTGCAAGTGGTCTCCACCTAACCCTTAAAGAAGTCTCCCAAACTTCCTTCATCCAACAAGGTTTTACAAAGTTGGCTGGAATAAAACTCCGAGAAACGGTTGAAAAATATAGAGACCCGTCCGCAAAAGATGAATGGCCGATAAGAAGGGTCCTGTTGGCTCAGGGGGTGCGCCTTCCTGCTGGAGAATACGAACTTAGTTGTCACGCTCCACACTGGAACTCCACCCAATGGACGATCCGATCTATCCTTGTCAACATCGCGGGTTAGAATCCTCCCCTAAATCCCCGCCTATATGCCGCTCTCGTTAATTAAGCCGCACGCTATCCTTTTCATCTTAAAAATGCTTCAAAACATCTTTCTTTTCATATATTAACTGCGGCATATGGGGGAGGATTAAAATCGAAATCGAAGTAAAGCTAGAGAAAAGAGCTGTTAGTTTTCTAAAATATTTTCAGACGCGGTCGCACCCACTTTCATAACGGGTAACAGAACCCGAGAGCTGCAGTTCAGTCCGGGTAAGAATATAACCTGTTTGGCAAAGGGAAGTCCGCTACCCTCGTTATCTTGGTCTTATGACCCGGATTTTGTCAACGGGCAGCTTCCGGAGACGGACGGGACTCAAGGGCCATTCATATGGACTATTATAACCCTTCCAGCGAGTTTTGAAGGGACGCGACTAGAGCTAAGGTGTCATGCTGAAAACGAGGCAGGCTCTACCGAGAAAATGTTTGTCATCAGTAAAAACGGTAAGAATTAGCAGGAAATGCGAGGAACTTTGGCTGAAATCCTTTGCAAACATTGTAATGTAATTCAATTAATTCCTTAGACGAATCCGTGATGCTAACGACAAAAATGGCAGCTGGGATAATTGTAATTGGTTTCGTAGCTAACTTAATAGTGGGTTATTTCTGTTGGAAATATTTGTTTTCGGAGGAAGAGGCAACCGTTGTAAAGTATTTCCACAGTATTCGACGCAAGGTCAAGACATCTAGGCAGAAGAAGAATATCAATAATGGATCAGACGAACTTCCTACTACAGATATCTAAATATTATAAAGCTCATAATATTTGTCCTTTCTTTAGAATGTTTTTCCAATAAATTTAAATTCTTCGTATTCGAAATAGAGCTACAAATAACCTTTGATGGGGTTTGTTATTTGGATAATTTTATTATCGTTTAGTTCTAGTGTGACAGCCAATGGATAAAAATCTATGCATCCTTACCAGACCAGGATCCATACTTTTTCCATAATTAAAGCTTTAATACTGACTTAAGTAAAATTGGAGGGTATAATATGCTATTTTAGTTGGAATCTAATTAATAAGGTCTCCCGCTGCCGTAACGATTACCGTTGGGGTAGAAGGGGGTGTGGTCCGTTCTCTCGGAACCATTTTCAATTGTATCCCTTCTCCAACAGGTTCGAGAACCATTCCAGTGAGAACTTGAAGGTCCTCCCGGGACGGTTTTGAGGTAACCGAAAACTGACGAAAAATATGAGCCAACACTGTCTTCATCTTTATTAGAGCATATCTCTGACCTGAGTAATTAAATAGCGCATTTAACTACGAAGTTTAGGTCATAATGTGTGGCAGTTAACGTCAGTTAAGGGTAATTTGTGGTTGAGCTTTACCAATACAATTTCTGGGTCCAGCAGAGAAGGGGATATAGGCATACGGACTCCTCTGCTTGACCGCTTCAACACTAAACCGTTCCGGGTCAAATTTTTCCGGATCGGGAAACACGGACTCGTCTCGATGTAAATGGTAAATTACAATAGCAACTTCCACCCCTCGTGGTAAAACCATTCCATTATCTACACACAGTGTTTAATTCAGTAGTTCAATCGATGGATAAATTACCTGTAGTAATCTTTACTAAAACTAACCAAGTTTAATATCTTGAGAAAGATGTCGACCTACGAAAGGCACGGGTGGAAATAGTCGGAGGGATTCTTTAATACACATTTCCAAATACTTCAGCTTGCTAAGATGAGCAAAAGTCACTTCGCAACCTATTGGATCATTTGCAAACACTTTGTCCAGCTCCTCGTGAACTTTGGCCTGGACATCTGGATTATGCCCAAGAATATAAAGGGCGAAGTTAAGGCTAGAAGCTGTCGTTTCAAATCCCTGACGAATAATAAATCCATTTTTAGTACTTCTTCTTGGGGATAATTAGTAACCACATTTACTTACAGCTCCTAAGGTAGTAATAGCATGATCTATGATGGCTTGCTCACTTCGACAATCCAGAAGTACATCTATTATAGGCTTTGTCTTCACATAATCTAGTAAAATATCATGTCAAAAGTTTGAGTTATTCCTAAACTATTGAATTGAGTAAAAGTACCTCTGGTGCCTCGGGTCCGCTTGTAGTCGTCAATTATCTATCATATTTGAAAAAAACCCTTGTTTAATCGTTTGAGAATCCACTACTTTAGTAGCTTTATTTAAGTACCTTAAGACTTTGGGCACGTGCGACTCTAAGTATATCAATTTCACGTTTTTTCCTCCCGTTTAAAATATTTAGTATTGGTAAGTGTAGATGAGGCTTGAAGATTTTTTCTCCGCCTAATTCCAGTCCACTTAAAACAATGGATGGAGAGCGTTATTTATCAAATTATAGGATAGTCGCCGTAACCGGGCATGATAAACCAATCTTACGGTTTAATTATTGCAAATAATTGGGCATCCTCTTCACTCGTCTCTTCCAGGACATTTGATTCGCAACCGAATATAGATTCTAAAATTTAATCAAAAGTATGTTTTTCCTACAGTCAGAATATCATGCTAACATGTAGGGTTTGCAGGGTGAACTAGGCGTTGCTTTTTTGCAATCAGAGACAGGATTGAGTTACACGTTCATTTGAAAATCAAATAACGCAAAGGTTGAACGGCTTAACTCACCGACAACAGAATCCATCGCCATTTTTGAAATCGTTTCAAGAAGATCAACAGGTTTACTACAATGGGCACAGTCGTTCTGAAACATTCTAGACAAAACTGCCGTAAAGGCCGCTCCCCGCTTGTTAAATGAATCTAGAAAACCCTGAAAGTTTTGATAGTTGAATGACGGATTTAGCAGTTTACGGTCCTCTTTCCAAACTTCACCTGTGCAAATATTGTTAGCATTTATCATTTTTCCCAAACGGTAGGTTCTACTTTGTAGTGGATTAAACGATGAGAAAGTATACCATTGGAGGTTACTAGTCCTTCACCAAAAATCCATTTAATAACTCTGGAAATATTAGAAATCATATTTCAATTCATAGCATAAAGTCATGGGCATGCACTGAGTGATTTTATGAACGTACAGTGAATATCCCCAGGATTTCTCAATAGCCGCTGGAGAGGTTAGCACGGCCTGAAATTTAGCAAGAACTTCAACAGAACTGAACTGGATGAATGCATATTATATGCAATGCAATATAAGATAGCGTAAATTGAGTACAAAACTACTTACTCTTAAAGAACTAGCTTCAGCAATAATTACGACCGGGATCGGTCCAATCCAATGCATCATTGTCCGTCCGTGCGTCTTAAATCTTTGGTTCATCTCGGCCATAGCCCCTGAATGCAGACAATGGATAACCAAATTTATATTAATTTTATTATTACGGGTCAGATGTGCCCAAAATTCGGTATAAATGGAAGTTCATGTCTTTTCGAAACTGCATGCTAAGAAGTTCTTGGAGAAATAAATCTTTTGCTATAATCCTTCCAAACTATCAAACTATCCAATCCATAGACACATTCTGTCAATTACAGTAGCATTGAATAACTCTTGACTGGATAAAATACATTCGGAACTAGCGTAGAGAATACGTTATTGTTTATGCGGGGGGGGGGGCGGGTTTGCCATGTCGTACCCCAACCCGTTACCCGTATGTGGCTTTTCTAACGACCAAAGTAACACCTAATGCCCTTTTGCTACTGATGGCTTTACCTTTTTTATGCCTTATGAACAGACAGTAGATTTACTTTGGTGATTTGGGTTGGATGGTATTAGTTTACGGGGTTTTTTAGCGTTGGTTCGGTTGGATTCTTAAATGAAGCTCGAATCGGTGTTTTATTGAGGCTAGCGTAGCGAAGCCTTTATATGAATGCGCGGTCCTGCTGGCTGACTGACTGGCTGACTGGCTGTCCGTCGAAGCGATAACTTTCGAACGGTTGCATATTTTTGAATTCTGTTTTCGGATTTCGGTTCTTGGGGTCAAGAAACTCTGGAAGTTCGTAGATGGGCTAATTTGATAACACCCCCTGGGGGTGGGGTCAAAGGTAAATAATTCGTCTATGCTAACCCCTATCAACCATCGTATCGTTGAAAAAGTACTTACTAGGGCATTTCCAAACAGAGTGAGATTGGGTCCGGTCGAAATGTATGAAAAAAAAAAAGCCAAGCTGCATAAGACAATGATCGTTTTCATGCATTTTCTCCAGAGTACAGCTTCAAGGAGAGCATGCATCAGCAACGATGATAAGACAAATTTCTAAAAAAGTGCAAACTTTAAAAAGGAAAAATTTAAGGTCGGATTACTTTCAAATGACCTTAAGACATTGACCTCCGACATAATAGCTCTATAGCGCCGCGGTCTGACCACACCCCCTTGTAGGGCGCATTGTGCAAAACCTTTACCTTGCCCGATTGGACCCGGACTAATTTCAAATGACCTTAGGACATTACACTGTGACCTCCAGACACTACCATGACATGCCCAGACCACACCCCCTTTAAATAGCGTGTGGGCGCCAACGTAAACGTTGACCGATTTGAACCGGACAACTTTCAAATGACCTTAGGACATTACACTGTGACCTCCAGACACTACCATGACATGCCCAGACCACACCCCCTTTAAATAGCGTGTGGGCGCCAACGTAAACGTTGACCGATTTGAACCGGACAACTTTCAAATGGCCTTACGACCTTACACTGTGACCTCTAGACACTACTATGGCATGCCCAGACCACACCCCCTTTAAATAGCATGTGGGCGCCAACGTAAACGTTGACCGATTTGAACCGGACAACTTTCAAATGGCCTTACGACCTTACACTGTGACCTC